>LGSN01001158.1:0-23114 GCA_001314375.1 Phytophthora podocarpi
ACGGAATCCCAATAGAGCATTTACTTGGGTCACACTTTTGCCTGTCTACTGTTTAGATGCCGGTCATTCTGTTGCAGTGTGTGACACAGGGATGCCGCTCCTGAACCGTTGGAAGGAGGGTCTGCAGTTTCGGATGGGCCACTGCTCGCAGCCCAGTCAACTTCGGCTAGCCCTTTGCGCCATTTGAACGAAACCTATCGAGATTACTTCTTGTGGTGTTCTCCAAAATACTGTACCTCGCTACACAGGATCACCACTGGTGCAATTATGTGACTACATGTACTAATTTCACCACCTACGTTTAAATTAGTCTGTCTAATTTGTGTGAGTTACTAAAGGACGAAGCCTCCTGTCCAGGACCAGGAGAAGCACCGGTAGTAAACCGGTTTATGACCTAGCTTCAACGTGGCAGCGTCGCCACCACAAAGACAAGCAAAGCCCGTACAGAAACCGCTCTCACTTCTTAACATTTCTTTGAAATCATCTATCTGGGGGTATTAAAACTAATAGGAATTGTTGAAGTCAATGCCACGCACTAATGCCACTGGTAGTCTTCTGCCTTTAGCCATGAAACAAGCGCTCTATTAACAGCATAGCAGCAAGCTCACTAACGCTCGGTTCTTGACAGGCTTCTAAATCTTCGTTAGGGTCGTCATCTTGCGCGCTCGTTCGTGTCCATGGTGCGAACTCTCATTCTCGTCAAAACGAATATCTGAAAAGGGATCGGTGTTAAAAGGGTATTCGAAATTAGTGGTACTGGTATCAATAATGGAAGCGGAATCGGGGTATCCGCAACAATCGGCGGCAAACCTGAGTTGCAACGGCCGCAATCTGGCCAAGCTTCAGAGCTGCACTTCGCTTGTCACAGTCGAAATCGCGCCCAAGCACTCAAGCCGCGAAGAAGCAAGCAAGCAAGAAATCCCTCCCACCGCCAGCCATGTCAGGAGCCATCGGACTTAGCCAGCAGGGCGTGGAGCTCGAGAACATCATGCGCAGCACCGAGGGCGTGGAGCGCAAGACCAAGATCTTCTGCACGCTGGGCCCGGCCTGCTGGTCGCAGGAAGGCATCGGCGAGCTGATCGACGCGGGCATGAACGTGGCCCGCTTCAACTTCTCGCACGGCGACCACGTCAGCCACGCCGATACGCTCAATCGCCTGCGCGGCGCGCTGGCCAGCCGTCCGCACAAGAACATCGCCGTCATGCTGGACACCAAGGGCCCGGAGATCCGCACGGGCTTCCTGGCCAACAAGGACAAGGTAACGATCCAGAAGGACGCCATCCTCGAGCTGACGACGGACTACGAGTTCCTCGGCGACGAGACCAAGATCGCGTGCTCGTACCCCGAGCTCCCGCAGTCCGTCCAGGTCGGCGGCAGCGTCCTGGTTGCCGACGGGTCGCTGGTGCTCACTGTGCTGGAGATCAAGGACGATGGTATCGTCACCCGTGCCAACAACACGGCGACTCTGGGCGAGCGTAAGAACATGAACCTGCCTGGCTGCAAGGTGCTGCTACCGACACTGACGGAGAAGGACGAGGACGACCTGGTGAACTTCGGCCTCATGCACGGCGTGGACTACATCGCCGCTTCATTCGTGCGCACGGGCCACGACATCGACAACATCCGCAAGGTGCTTGGCCCCCGTGGCCGCGGTATTAAGATCATTGCCAAGATCGAGTCGCACGAGGGCTTGGAGAACTTCGACGAGATCCTGGCCAAGACGGACGGCATCATGGTGGCCCGTGGTGACCTGGGCATGGAGATCCCACCTGAAAAGGTGTTCCTTGCGCAGAAGATGATGATCCGCAAGGCCAATATTGCTGGCAAGCCCGTGGTGACGGCTACACAGATGCTGGAGTCGATGATCAATGCGCCGCGCCCGACCCGTGCCGAGTGCACGGATGTGGCCAACGCTGTGCTCGACGGCACGGACGCCGTGATGCTTTCGGGCGAGACTGCTAACGGCGACTACCCTACGGAGGCCGTCTCGATGATGGCCAAGATCTGCGTGCAGGCTGAGGGCGCGATCCACTACGACGACGTGTACCAGTCGCTTCGCAACGCTGTGCTGGACACGTACGGACCTATGTCCACGCAGGAGGCTATCGCGTCGTCGGCTGTGAAGACGGCAATCGACATCAAGGCCAAGATGCTAGTGGTGCTGACGGAGTCGGGCAGCACTGCGCGCCTGGTGTCCAAGTTCCGTCCTTCAATGCCAGTTCTGGTGCTTACGGCAATGTCTGGCAGCGCTCGCCAAGCCGAGGGTTTCTACAAGGGTGTGAGGGCTCGCTGCATGGGCTCGATGATCGGCACGGACTCGATCCTGTACCGCGCGACGGATCTGGGCAAGCAGTACGGCTGGGTGAAGCCCGGCGACAACGTCGTTGCCCTCCACGGCATGGTGGAGGCCCGCTCGGGCTCGACGAACATGCTCAAGGTGCTTACTGTAGAATAGGCGAGGGACGAGAGAACCTAGCCGGCATGCCCGCTGCCGGCACATATAGCTGGCTAGCGAGTGAATGGCGCAGTCGCATCTAAAACCATAACATGAGTTTTTGTCTGCATAACGAGTGACGACGCCGCGGAGACGGTCTCGACCCACTTCAATGAAAAGTGCGACGGATTGGCAACCGGGCAGAAGCCAAGATCTGAAGTTGGGCGCTCCCAACTTCAGATCTCAGCATCCAACTTAGGGTGTTTGATGTCGCTTGCGTTTCGCGCAAAATGATGCTTGGCCACGAAGTGTATGTGTAGAAAAAATGGCTACATGCCCATCAAGCGATGGCTACATCAAGCGCGCCAGGATTCGCTTGTAATGGAGATCACGCGCAGAACAACGTCACTCAAGCCACGGTGCAAAGGTTGAATTCGTCCACGTTGTATGTAGAGAAGTGAAGGCTCGAGGTATTTCACAAAGACGCTGGCGAGAAGTAAGGACTCGCCACTCGCGCACCTTCGAGGGCGCTACAACGACATCAACCTCCACGTCTTCTGAAAACGGCGAATCAACAGGTCCATTGCTGCTTGCGCATCCAACTTTGGTGTCACAGATTGAAGTGGATTGTGCATTGCACACAAAGCTCACACCACTGTCACTCTCATTTGAGTGACCTGTCCGCTTATTTCCGAGCGCCGTTTTGTTCTTTTGTTGGGTACGACACCCCACGCCCCAACAGAGGCGAGCGGAGCCGACTCAAGAGCGAGCGAAAGAGAGAGCGAGCGAAGGCTCCTTAGCCACGCCCAAGCAGTCAGCCGAGCGTCTTCTCCGAGCGACACAGAGAGAACCCCCCGTCGTCGAGTATGCGTCCTCTGTTCATCCATCCATCCGTTTACTTCCTCTCCATATAGCTTCTACTAAACTAATTGCACCCTCTTTTGTCACTGTACTCCAACAGGCTTTAACAAAAAAACACAAAAAGATGCTGCAGCGGCTGCGCCATGCCGTGGGCTGGGGACTGCCCGCGCCCCCGCCCGGCATGAGAGTGGACTTCCAGGTGTGCGCGGCGCTGGGCCACGGCCAGACGCTGTGGCTCGTGGGAGACCTGCCGGCTCTGGGCGGCTCCGTAGACGTGGTGCCCAACACAGGCGGGGCCGGGGCCGAGGGCGGCCTACAGCTGGTCACGACGCCCGACCTGTACCCGATCTGGTACAATCTGGAGCCTGTGCTGGCGCCCGCGGGATCCGTGGTGCGTTACCGCTACGCCGTGTGCTCGGGCAGCCGCTTCTTGCGTTACGAGGGCTCGGCCGAGTCAGGTCCCGTCACGAGAGAGCTCACGGTCGGCGTGGGCTACGTGCAGACGCAGGACACGCTGGACGCGCGGCCCAGACGCCACTCCTCACTGTGCAGCGATGACGAGACGACAGGAACAGCCACCACTGCGACGGGGAGTACAGATACAGCAGCAGCTACGACCGACCAGGCGGACGACGCCAGTGACGACGAGGAGACCCCGCCGCCTGCTTTCTGGGGGGTCATCCCGAGACTCAGTTCAGGACAGGCCTTTGTGGATCGACGCGCGAGTGGAAGTGAGGATGGAGGCGGCTCGTTGCAACACCGCAGTAACAGTCGACGACCGCCAGGATCCGGCAGATTATTGACGGATGTTATTGCCGAGGAGAATGAACAGACTGCTAGCCCAATGCTGAAGCGGGGATCGCCGCGGTTGCGAGGGGGAGAGGACGTGGCCAGTCCTGTCGCTAAGCTGCGGACGGGCTCGGAGGACATGCCAACTCCCTCGTCTCCGCGGCCGACAGGGAGCAACGTGACAATGGAGGCTACAGATGGAGTTATTATCGCCGTCCACAGACTGCCGGTCCTTGTGCACAGAACCCCGGAAGGCCACTACCACATTGAGTGGGAAGATGACAACCTCATCTGCCCGTCTGGACTACTGAAAGACTCGTACCGCGAGGCGAACTGGGACCGGGTGAGTTCGATGAGATTAACGTGGGTTGGAACCGTCCACTGCGCAGAGCCCATTCCTAAAGAAGACGAAGAGCGACTGGCCAAGCAGCTCGAGGACTTCCATTGCGTTCCCGTATTCCTGGCTGAGCCGCTGAGCTCGACATTCCACAACTTCTGCTATGGCACGCTCTGGCCTGTATTTCACAATATCGTGGACGTGTACGGTGCGCTGCCTACGCGCTGGTGGAACCCTAGTCAACAGCGCAACGCCTGGGCCAGCTACAAGACGGTCAACCGTATTTTCGTGAACAAGGTCATTGAGGTGTACAACGAAGGCGATCTGGTATGGGTGCATGGACTCCATCTACTGGTCGCACCAAGTTTCCTAGCACGGCGACTGCCCTGCGTCAATGTCGGTATCTTTTTGCACACACCATTCCCGAGTTCGGAGATCTTCCGAACACTGTCGATGCGTGCAGACCTGTTGCGTGGTGTACTAGCTGCGGATCACATTGGCTTCCACCTGTACGAGCATGCGCGCCACTTCCTGACAAGCTGTCGTCGCATTCTCGGACTCAAGTACAGCGCGCAACCTGGCGGGTATATCGGCGTTGAGTACAATGGCCGCATGGTCATGCTGACCATAAGCCATATTGGGATCGAGCCCTCGTTCATAGACCGGATTAACTCTAGTGACCAGGTTGAACAGGACGCAACAGTGCTTGCGGAAAAATTCGAGAGCAGCAAGCACAAGGTGTTTGTGAGTGTGGACCGTGTGGAGAGACTGAAGGGCATCTTGCTCAAGCTTGGAGCCATTGAGTTTTTTCTAGCTCAGCACCCGCAGTACGTGGACAAGGTGCAGTTCGTGCAGATTGGTATCTGGGACACGTCCAATCCGACCCCGGAGAAGGACAGCGTCCGCGCTGAAATCCTGGCGCATATGAAACGTATTAACGACCGTTTTGGCGCCCACCACAAGGAACCGATATTTGCATACTCGGAGGTGGAAAACACGGACATGGCGTCTAGACTGCCGCTTTGGCGTGTAGGTCATGTGCTGCTCACCACTTCGGTGCGTGATGCCGTTAACCTATACCCGTTCGAGTTCATCTACGCGCATGAGCTGGCGAAGTCACCTGGCGTAGTGATCGTGTCAGAGTTCTCAGGAAGCAGTCGCGTGCTCACGGGCAGCGTAGGTGTGAATCCGTGGAAGCGTGATGAGATTATTATGGCTATGGAGCTTGCGTTAACCATGTCGGATGAGGAGCGGATCGCCCGTCACAAAAAAGATCTGGAGTACATCACGACGAACTCGCGAACTAAATGGGCCGAGCGCATTCTTGTGGATCTCAAGCGCACGAAGAAGCAGACCGCGGAGGGCGAGTACATGGGCTACGGCCTCGGGCTGGGCTTCCGAATGCTGGAGTTTAACGCCGGCTTCAAGATGCTGGAAACTGACGTCGTGGCCAAGGCTTACCGGGAGACGTTCCGCCGCGTGATTTTCTTCGATTACGGTAACACGCTTACACTCGAGGAGCCTGCTGGCGCGCACAACTTTTCAAAGTACATCACGGGCAATGAGCAAAACGCTTTCGTGTCGAAAGCAGAAACCCCGAAGGCATCGCCTGACCTTCTTGCGTCTTTGACCCTGCTGTGTGCTGACCCACGTAACACAGTATTTGTGCTAAGTGGCAAGGAACGCTTGGATCTAGAGAAGACATTAGGGTCGGTGCGTGGTTTGGGACTTGCCGCTGAGCATGGCTACCTGTACAAGTGGGGAACGGGTACGAATGCTAATACTGGCAGCACGGCAAACAGTCGGGCACCACCGTCAAGCAGCAGCAGCTCTACCAGTATGGGAAGTGAAGTAGAGGAAGGCGTGTGGCTGTGCACGAAGGACAACTTTGATGACTCGTGGAAGGATGTGACGCACGCCGTCATGGATATTTATACGCAACGCACGCATGGCACGTACATTGAGCTGAAGGGCAGTGCGCTGCTGTGGCAGTACCGTGATGCTGACCCGGAATTCGGCCAGCTGCAAGCGAAGGAGTTGCATGACCAGCTTCTGCAGGTATTGGAACACTTCCAGGTGGAGGTGGTGACGGGTACAGACTATCTTGAAGTGCGTCCGGAGGGCGTCGACAAAGGTGTGATCGTGGATCGTGTAATGTCCACGATTGAGTCTACCAGTGGCCAGTATGCCGACTTCATCTTGTGTGTGGGCGATGACCTGTCGGACGAGTTCATGTTCCAGTACCTTGAGGAAGTGCGCAGCCGGTCGAACATGTTCACGGTGACTGTAGGCAAAAAGCCCAGCGCAGCTAAATACTTTGTGAACGATGTGGACCAAGTCATGGAGATTGTTCACGCGATGACCAAGGTCTCTACGGCAGCAAAGCGCAACTTCTCCATGAACGACTTGCGACTTTTCGATCGCAATGTTACCACCAGGTACCTACCGACGCGTTTATTGATTAACATTTTTCTCTGAGTATGCTCGACTGATGTGATGTTTCTGTTTTGGTTGTGTTTAGTGGAGGACTCCTGTCATTTCAACGAAACGAGGCTGGATCAAACCGGCCGTCAGGTAACCTGGGTTATATGAGCGACGGCAGCTTTGAAGGCATGAAGTCGTCGCCTTTCGAGAGTTTAGCAGAGGGCGAGAAGGCACCTACATCAGAAGAGAACCCGCAGCCAAGCACAACAAATTCTTTGGCAGGCCGTGGCATTGCTGGTAGAAGTTTGGGCGGCATGGGAGGCGGACTGGGAGGTGTGCGCAACTCAATGTCCATGAGCTCGTTGTCGACGGCAGGGATGCCCTCGCTGCATCCCACGTCGTCCACCTACGAGCAGTACCTCAGCAACGTTGACGAGACAGCGGAAGAAGAGGAAGGTGGCATTTTCTTCTAAGGTTGGGTTAGTAGTGTCCAGCTAGACGGACAACACCCACCAGTCCACCACAGCGATAGGTAAAGCAGACATTTCGCGACATACAGAGGCAGTCGTGGTAATGCATGCCCTTGGCTCAGCAGCATTTTATGCAGGCTGAAAGGAGCACAGCTAGCAAGTGCTGGGCAGGAGAAAGACCGGAGTAATACAACGGATCTTTTAAGCTGGCATGGCAAGCAACGACTTGCCCGCTACTGATTGAGGTATTTCTCTTGAACGTCAGGTGCACTCTGGTCTCCGAAGGCGTAGTCCTTGACAACAGCGGTCTGGAAGTCCACGCCGGTGAACACAAAGCCGTTGGCCTTGTCGATAGCCGCAACGAGCTTCTGCAGCGTCGCGGGGTCCTGGATCTGCATCGGCAAGAAACTCACTAGACTAAAGTCCTCAATGACATCGACCAGCGCCTCGTTCATGCGGCGGAACCGCTCTGCGAGTCGCGAGTTGGAGATCGTTGTATGCCGCGGCTCCAGCGAGATCTGGTCCTCGTCTTCGGCGTTATCCGGTTCATCCAGACGGTCCAGCAGGTAGCGCAGGTCCAGCACATCCGTGTAGAAGTCCAAGTTGAACGCTTGAAGAGCAAGACGATAAAAACACACGCGAACGTCCGAGTCAGTCAGGCAACGCGATCACAGCAGCTCAGGCGCCGACGAAACGCACCGAGTTTGCCGTACTGCTGCATGAGGTCGATCTTGGAGAGCACATTGATGTGCGGCAGCTCGAGTCGCACCATCGACGACAAGCTCAGCATGACCACAGACACGAACTTGGAGCTGTCAGTGCAATGGTGGGCGTCCACGAGGTGCACCACCGCCAACTACACGAAGAGTAAAAGTCAAACAAACCTTCATCTATCCAGCCAATGTCAGCAATAAATGACGCGTACCCGGTATCCGAGCTTCTGCAGTTTGTGCAGAATACTGTGCACACTGTTCTCGTGTGTGTAGAGCTCCACTTGGCCGGGGAAGTCGAACAGCACGTACTTGTCCTTGAGCGCCGCGAGCTTCTCCTCCAGCCAGTCGAAGTTGACGTCGATGTAGTCCATGCAGTACACGAGCCCTGCAGTCCTCACCCAACCAACATCCGTTGCAATAAGGAAAATCAACTTTTGAGCCTATTATCTTCAACTGTTGCAATGCCTTTATTTGCCAACGCACCGCCGTTGGGGCCGAGGTCGAGCTCCTCCATGACGTTCTCGAGGCACACCATCTCGGACACGTCCACGTCGGCCACATACGGCAGCTGCTCGTTGGCCGGGTCCATGTTGACGACGGCCACGTCTCGGTGATTGGCCTGCAAGAACTGCTGCATGCCATTGCAGTACGTCGTCTTGCCCGAGCCAGGAGGCCCCAGCACGATCTGCGCGAAAGGCATTGAATTTGAATTTCTTTTCTGTGACTGGCTGAAGGTCACACACATTATTGGGCAAAATAGCGAAAACTAAGAGAGTATAGGAAATTTATCGAGTGCAAATATTATTAATAATACAGTTGTGCACCTCGTTTTCGGCAGGGATGGAACGAATCAAATATCACAGGTGATTGTATATTATAAGTTCAATTGACGTAAAAATACCATCTTGATATATAGAATATTCAAGGGTAGGTGCACAACTGTACGTCATGCTGGCCTTGCAGTTGTTGGTGCCTACTTTCGACCTTGTTGACTGCGTTTCTGGCAGTTTGAGTTCCACGGCTCACGCTCGACGAATTTTTGAGCCTTGTCATGGCGAACAAGTCTCACGTTTTGAGTGAGTTCGGGCGAGTTGCCATCTTCCATCTGACAGATCTGAAATGCGCGGGTGCTCAGCAGACGAGAGACCAAAGCTGCGTTCTCCACGTTGGTAGCGCCCACGTCTTTGAGGAAGAAGCTCGAGGGCGCTCCATTCACGAGACCTGCGCTTTTCGTCGCGGTGACTCGAGTCAACGTGCGAGAAAACTGGTTGCGAACGGGCCCGGCTAGTGCTGGGTGCAGCCGCTCCTTCATGCACACCACACGACGCAGTCGCTCCTTCAGCACGGCTTGCTGCATGTCGTGGAAGTTCGTGTTGCCGTCCGAGTCACGTGGCAGCGAAGCGAACAGCGCCTCGATGTCGCGTGGCGTGTACTGTGGAAAGCGCTTGAGCAGGTGGTCTACCTGACGCACCACCTCTTCTTCCTCTTCTTGTGACAGCGAGCACATGCCGTACACCGCCAGGATGTCTTCACGCTCCATGCGCGTCGACATGGTCGTCAGCTCGCGGTCTGTGACTACATGAAGTCCCTTTTCGCCGCTACGCAACCTCGAGTGCGCGTCCAGAGGTCCGTAGAGCCCGAAGACGAAGAGCCGACCAGCAGAATTCGGGTGCTGCACGTGCTCCGGGAACAGAAAATTGAGTAGTTGGTCAAGACCCATGGCAGCGCTCTTGGTTGAGGAACCTCCGCCTCCACTACTTGGCAGCGGCATCACAGCAGTGCGAGGTTGGCCTTGTGCGTGAGTCATTTTGCCGGAATGTGCCAACAGGAAAGCCAACTCGTGCGCAGCGGTCACCTCTTGGGCACTGCAGCGAAGCCCAAGCTTTCGAGGTGCATCTTTGGCGAAGCGAGCGCGTAGGCAAGGGTTCGAACTATCAGTCCAGGCTGCCGGGTGTGCGGGGCCCACGAGTTGCAGCAGCTCAGCAACAGCGTTTGGCTTCTCCACACCCAATACCAGTGCTGGACCACTTGTTAGTGCGTGAACAACATACTCCGCGATCTCATTGTCATCGCCTGCTATCTCCGAGGTATTGTGAGTGTCAGTAACAGTAAGCTTGCGCGCCGTTGCTTGCCCCTCTCCACCCGCGGAAGCAGTTTGAACCTCGCCCTCATGTTCCTGTGACGTCGGTGGTTGATATATCGAGCTGTGCGGGTTGCACACTTCCAAACCAAATTGACGTGCCACGTCCGCCGAAAGATGGATCAGAGCCTGCTGTTTCACTACAAATCCACCACGCTTGAGCTCTTGACGCACAGCTTCATCGTGCTCTAGCGCGTCTGCCAGCAGCACCAGCACGCTGAGTTGAACGAGCTGTGTAGGATCAGCATCACGAGGTGTAGCTTTAGGTGTTCCTATCGGCTGTTTGACTTTGCTCATCGCACTCAGTGCCGAGGTCGAACTTGGTAACCTGTCAATAACCACGACACCGCAGCAAAGGACAAAGAGCTCGCCTGTTATCAGAACAACACTCACACGACAGAAATAGAGGTTTCAAAGCGCCATTTTCAACAGGTTTTAATCACACACTCCGGTATACCCACAGTTGCAGCCTCCATCACCTTCATTGCAATCGGTGTGGGGTTCATACAGCATTCAGCTTCCACTTTCAGCATCTCTCACCATCTTACCTTTCGCAGCGCTTGTTGGTGACGTTCGGGTAGCCGTATCTTCCTTCACCCGCTTAGGCAGCGAGCGCGAAGCCGACGCGCGGCTTGCGGGAGTCGGTGCCCCAGTCGAAGACGGTGTAGTGCTTGCGCATGAATACGTCGCCCAGGATCCACAACGGGCCAGCAGGGGCCGGAATGTCGATGCCCATGAAGGCGAACAGACACAGCGGACCGCTCTTCAACGTGTACTCGTCCTTGGTCAGCGTGTACGACTTCCCGTTGAGCACGAACGAAATGTCGGGCGCCGAGGCCGAGCAGCTGATGAGGTACTCGCCCATGATGAACTTGTGCGCTCCCACCAGCGCCGCCAACTTGGCCACCTGCTCCTTAGGGCCCGCAATCAGCGACGTGCCCGAGTCCACGATGGCCTTGTTCACATCTGTGAGCTTCTCTCCTTTCGTTTCCACTGCGTCAAGCTTCACCGACCAGTAGGTGGCACTGGTCACGTCCACGTAATCCAGTTCTCCCTTGTAGTGCGACTTGTCCACGCCACCGAACGTCAACTCGCCGTCCTTCTGGTCGCCCAGGTAGAAGGCAAACACGGGCTCGTCCAGCAGTCCTTGCTGGATCATCCGGTGGAACGGCGTCTTGAGGTGGTCGACACTGATGGTGTCAAAGGCCAGGCCGAAGAGGCCGTCGAACTTGCCCAGGTAGTAGGCCGGGCCCAGGCCCTTGGTGACGTTCACCTCGGCAAAGAACTGGTCAGGCATCGTGAGGCCTCCCAGCTGCAGCTTGTCCTGGGACAAGAAGCCGGACACGGGCCCGCTGCCGTACATGATGTTGAAGGCCGTGCCGTTGGCCTTGTACGTGCTGGACTGGTCGTGGTCGTACACATTGTGGGACCCGAACTTCTTGTCGGGCACCCACAAGTTGCTCGAGCCCGTGTCGAATATCACGGAGAAGGGCTGCGGCGGCGAGCCGATGGAGATCACGCCGTAGTACTGCGCGTTCTGAAAGTCGCGGATGATGACGTTGGCGGTGCCTTCCACGACACTATTCTCGGCGTCTTGGGGGGCACGGAAGTCCGCGTCGGGACTCCAGACGGCGGGGCGCTGCAGCGCGTGCACGCCGCGCAGCAGAGAGGACACGAACTCGTCGTCGCTGCGCTTGATCATAGGCACTCGCAGAACAGCGGCGTCAGAGACGCCGAGCGCCAGCAGCAGCGCCGAGCAGAACAGCGAGCAGCGCAGCATGGCGTGGGCTGGGCAGGTAGATTCAAAGGGGGAGCTTCGAAGAACAGCAGACAGGATCTGATCGATTTGGTACAGTAATCTGCGTGAGTACCGATCGCCTGATATATATAAGGGCTCCAGGTGTATAAAAGGATGATGAGTGGAACACAGAACAGGCTGTATTGAATTAATTTAATTAAGAAAGAAAGTACGNTGCACCTGACCTATAAAATATACGAGGTTATAAGTTGTATACCCGTTCGGTATTCACGCAGATTACTGTAGTGCTATCTAACGTTACTTGGATTTTATGAAGTAACACGGTTCGTGACATCAATTTGTTAAGAAATACCATAGGTACACAGCGGCTTCAACGTGCAAGAGCTTTCCAATCTGTACCGTCGGCCATACTTGGTGCTTTCTTGCGCTTCGAATAAGTCGATTAAGCATACCGATAATGTGCTCTTCAACTTGTGTGCACTAGCTACTAATCGATAATGTGTGGAATAGCTTTCTTGCACTCCAGGGTCCGAAAACTTGCGTCCGATCAGTCGATAAGTGCTGTTCTCCGCGGTCGTGGTTATCTGGTACTTGGCAACCAGCCGTTCCGTGTCCGTGAACGCCACGTACGTCGCGTTTTGTAAGTGATCTCCACACGATCGTTTTGCGACGCACCCACCCGTACGTTGTGCGGCACAACTTGAGCCCAGGTCGGTGCCACGGCCAGACCCCATTTTTCGGGGCAGGTCGTAGAAACACGTCAGACACTGCGTGGTGCAAGGAACGAAAGAATTGTATTTTGACAAGGACATTAAACTACACCGTAACCTCTGCGAACAGGATGCCTGGATGCATGCGTGATGTCCGGATCAACAGCTTACTCGCGCGGGTGGAAGTTCTCAATGAGACCCACGTACAGACCAGCACCAAGCAGACCGCCAACAAACGGACCAACAATAGGGATCCAGAAGTAGAAACTGCGAGCCGTGAACACCTTCCAGCCCCATCCAGCGAAGAACGTAAAGAGACGAGGACCAAAGTCACGAGCCGGGTTCAGGGCGTAGCCCGTGTCAAGGCCGAACGCCATGCCCACGCAGGTCAGCATCAGAGCCACAGCAGCCGGGAACGTGTAGGGGCTAGCGGGCTTGTTGAGCTGGTCACCGACGGCGAAGATTCCGCTGACAAGGAGAGCTGTGCCCACGATCTCGTTAGCAAGACCGCACCAATTGGGGATCTGCTCGTTCGGGTAGGTGGCGAAAATGCCCTGGGTAGTTGCGCGCTCCGGGTCCTGGACGTCAAACCACGGGTAGTACACTACAAACACCACCCACGCGGCAGCGAAGGCGCCCAGGGTCTGGGCAACGAAGTAACCGGGCAGCTTGTACCACTCGAAGCGCCCAAATGTAGCCAGGGTCAGCGACACTGCCGGGTTGAGGTGACCGCCGCTGACACCGCCAGAGAAGTGGATGCCGAACAAAAGTGCAATACCCCAGGCCAGGTTCACCGACAGGTAGTGGCCGGCGTCACCGCCGCCAAGCACGTATTGGGCCACCGAACCATCGCCGATCAGCACCAGGATGAAGGTGCCAACAAATTCCGCGAGGTAGGCACGGACGTCCGGGTTGCGAATGGCGTAAAAGGGCAGGCGCGGGTTGCCCTCAAGGTCAGCATATCCAGGCTTGAGCGATCCGTACTCGGACATTTTGTTGAGGTGGTGGATTGGAGACGTGTGGAACTGTGTCCAGGAGAAGGAGAATGGGAGAATGAGGAGATCGATTGAGCGTCCGATTTCGAGCAAACCGAGTTGAGTTGGCCGGTGAGAGAGATGGTTGAAGGCAGAGCACCACGGCGAAAAGGGTCAACCACAGCAGAGACACACTTGGTGCTGCGACCAGAGGCGGGATGCGCCCACATGTTGACACCTCTTGAAAAAAATGCCATCCGGTCTCAGCTGCTGGAGGGACAGCCTGCGGTTATCCTGGCGATTCCCTGCCTCCGAGCCACAAAAGGAATCGAACAAAAACGGTAGAGTCTGTATTGAAGGTCATATGCATGTAAATGGCAAAAGGTGAAGTTGCGTAGTCATCATATTGAAAAGGTAAATGTATTGTCGAAACCCCGACTATAAGATTCATGTTGCCGTTCTTGACTTGCCACCACTTGGAGTTAGTACCAGGAGCAGTTGGCATTACCGGTACTTGAAAATGGTCATTCGAGGATCTACATGTACACATTTGTTGTGAAAATGAAGATCGTGGCAAAATGGCGCGCTTCTTGCAGCGAGTTGATACTGTATCCATCAGCCGACCAAAGACGGCGGTCTTTCTCAGCCAGCTGCTGGCCGTCCACAAGCGAGGGCTGTCCACGCGTGCCAAGCACCGATTTAGTCAGCATTTCCACTTGAGCCTATCCTTGAGTGACCGCTGAAGATCGGCCACAGAACGGCAAAAAAAAGGCAAGTGATGATCCCTTTTTCGCGTCGAATCCAAAATTCGTCGGGCTTGTCGCGGCACCGGATCTACCCGGACCGCTCTCGCATCACTACTGGCGATTCGTTCGTCTGTGGCTTCATCGCTGCATCCCGACACAGTTGAAGCAGGAAGAGAGCGGAGAACGGCTTTGAGCACTCATCGGGGTGAAGTCGCCATGAAGGAGACACCAAGAACAAATTCAAAGGGGGCGCGACTACAACACAGTTATTGAAGCAGCCCCACCGCCACTTCAGCAGCAATGCAGCCGCTGCTTATTTCGCCAAAGGAGGACCAGCATGGCTGCAGCAACCGTGATTGCTTCGAGCAAGCGATTCTTCACCCGGTGAATCGCCAGACCGCGCTTGATGGGCCAGTCCAATCTCCCATGTCACAATTGCATCTGGACATGTTGAAGCCGGGCCCCTCTCGGTCCGGTCCGCCCTGTATTGCATCTTCTCTAGCGTTTCAATAATGGCTGCCAGTCCAGCCCCGCGCACACCACATGGCTCCTCGTCGCAAATACAGCGTGGTCGACAAGAGGCAACCTCAGTCTGCATTGCCAAGGCAGACAAGGAACTTGTTGCGCTGGTGTCCTCTTAATTCGCTATCCAAAATACTGTTCAGCTCAAATTCGTTGAATACCATACAACGTTTTCCATTCAACGTCTACAGTAATGGTAAGATACAAAACTTGCGTATTACTTGAAGTAATAAGCTTATGTATACCCGAATACGCAACCATCTCTGCATGGAGCAAAGCATGTGCCTTCCTCCCTCCGGCTTTGTGCAAGGGCAGAGGATATTGACACAAGATGGAGGACGGATGTCATGAACCGTCAAATCACAAAATTGGAGGTGTCGACATGAAATCTGTTACCCAGCCTANCCTGCTGAGTGAGTTGGCTTTCACCCCCACCTGGCATTTTCGTTAAAAAAGGGCCAAAATGAGCTGTTATACAAAAGGCAAGTAAGTCATCTTGTGTCAATAGTCACTTTCTTTGTGCAAGTCGCTCGTGGCTCCTAAAGCGAGCTGCTACGAGCAGCTGTTAGTGCCATGAGTACTTCATGTACTTTTTTGGAGGGCTGGGTGTGCATCATCTGTGCTCTGGACAGCACTTGGCTTCAAGGCGACCTGTTCAAAGCGACATCGTTCGAGATCCCGGTGCCTATCCGGTCTTAGTCATTCTTCCATTTCCCCTCCGCCGGGCAAGTCTCCACCTATATCCGCATAAACTTCCTCGCTACTGACCAAGGATGACCGAGTACGGCACCAGCAAGCACGGTTACGCCGACCTGGAGAGCAACTCCCGTCTTCCGTTCTACCACGTTCACAACCCGAACTTCCGCGCCTACCTCGCGGAATTCGTCGGCACCTTCATCTTGGTGCTCATCGGTGATGGCTCCGTTGCGCAATACGTGCTCGGCGGTGGCGGTGCCGGCCATTACCTGTCGGTGAACTTGTGCTGGGGCATCGCTCTGCTGTTCGGCATCCACTTCTCCGGTGGTGTCAGTGGAGGTCACCTGAACCCCGCTGTCACCCTCACACTGGCCTTGTTCAAGCGCTTCGAGTGGCACAAGGTGCCCGGCTACTTTGTTGCCCAGACCGCCGGCGCCTTTGCGGCCGCCATCATCGTCTTCATTGTGTACTACCCGTGGTTCGACATCCACGACCCGGAGCGTGAGACCACCCAGGGCATTTTCGCCACCTACCCCAACTCTCAGATCCCAAACTGGTCGGCTCTGGCTAATGAGATCATCGGCACAGCTCTGCTTGTTAGCGGCATCTTCGCGGTCGGTGACCAGCTCAACAAGCCCGCTAGCCCCTACAGCTTCCCTGGTGCAGTTGCTCTGATGCTTACGTGCATTGGCATGGCGTTCGGCCTTGACACTGGCTACGCCCTGAACCCGGCTCGCGACTTCGGCCCTCGCCTCTTCACGTTCTTCGCTGGCTGGGGATGGAAGGTGTGGACTCTGCGTGACGGGTACTTCTGGATCCCTATTGTTGGTCCGTTTGTTGGTGGCATCATTGGTGCTGCCACGTACGTGGGTCTCATCGAGGCTCACCACCCGCCTCAGTAAACGGTAAAAATGAGTTGTGTCCATCGAGCGAAGGAAGGTAGTCTAACTCGCTAGCTTCGTTCATTGTACTCAGTCAAGCGTTCTTTGACTTTGTAGCTAGGCATTTGCATAAACTGTCAATACAACTTGGATTCACCAGCACGCTTGTATTTGCTCACACCAACTTCATGGTGACAGAACGCTATGTGGATATTCGTGGTGGAAACCGTTTTCAAGGGCGGCCCAACGGTATTGCCAAGTACACCAAGTGTGAACCAATTTAGGCGGGCTCCGTGCTTTGAATAGAGCAATTGCCTTGCTGAAAGATAAGACCAGGAGGCCCATACGGTGGAGCTAAAGTTGGTCGAATGTCGAGATCTCCCATCGTTCAGTCTTCAATTCGCCCTCCGTCGACTTGACCAAGCAGCTCAAGACCCTCATCTAACATGGCGGAGTACAAACCTGGTTACGGAGGCTATGCCGACCTCGAAGGCAATGGTCGATTGGCGCCCTACGCCATTCGCAATCCGGATATGCGCGCTTACATGGCTGAATTCGTCGGAACTTTCATCCTCGTGCTTATCGGTGATGGCTCTGTGGCTCAGTTCGTGCTCAGCAAACGAGCGGCCGGTGATTATCTCTCCGTAAACCTTTGCTGGGGCATCGCGCTGCTGTTTGGTGTCCACTTCTCGGGTGGTGTGAGCGGTGGCCACCTCAATCCTGCTGTGAGTGTGACCATGGCCCTCTTCAAGCGATTCGAGTGGCGCAAAGTTCCGGGCTACATCATCGCTCAGACATTGGGGGCGTTCGTTGCTGCACTGGTGCTCTACATCGTCTACTACCCATGGCTCGACATCGTGGACCCGGAGCGCGAGTTCACCCAGGGCATCTTTGCGACCTACCCGAACCCACAGATCCCGAATTGGGCCGCGTTCGCTAACGAAGTCATTGGTACAGCTCTGCTTGTTGGTGGCATCTTTGCCCTGTGCGACCAGATCAACAAGCCGGCCAGTCCCTATAGCTTCCCAGGTGCTGTGGGCCTCCTCCTGACGGGTATTGGCATGTCGTTCGGTCTCAACACTGGCTACGCACTCAACCCCGCCCGTGATTTCGGCCCGCGCCTCCTTACGTTCTTGGGTGGCTGGGGCTGGAAGGTGTTCTCGTCCCATGGCGGATACTTCTGGATCCCCATTCTGGGTCCGTTCATTGGCGCTGTGCTGGGCGCTGCCATGTACGTGGGGCTCGTTGAGCTTCACCACCCGCCCCAGTAAGATCAGGCATTCCAGCTTTATTCAATGAGCGGAAGCACTCTCACGCCAGCGGAACCGAAACTGAACGAAGGCTAGCATCCCAATTTATCAAGAGTACTTGCCACAAAAATATATTAATCTCATACCAACGCACTGCTTCAGTCCCCCTACTATTATAGATTCTCGCTCAAACAGTTCGTGTTTGGCATCTTCAAGCACTCGTGAAGCTTGCACAAGTAAGGAGGGCCAAGATGCCCCCACCAACACTCACCATAGGAAGTCTCAGTGCATTCGCATCGGGGTCGCCCCTGGAGCGGTCATTTTTGTCGTCATCTTTGCGATCGTCTCCGTCAAAGCAGGGCAAGGCTTCTCCAGTTCGAGTACCGCAGAAAAGCTTCGGTCGCCAACCAGCTCGAGTAGCCGCTGCACCTGCCTCGCCCGTTGCTCCTGCTCCAGCATCAGTTGTAGCTCAGTCCGATGACGACTTGTCCAGCTTAACGCTCAGTCTTGATGACACCGAGTTTGTCCATGGACTTCACCAGGAGATCGCGCGAGACTGGCCAATGATAGAAAACGCAGTCAACCATAAGCGAGAGAATACGAAGCTACGAGCCGAGATTGAGGTTCTGCGGCAAGAGCTGCAAGAGCTGCAAGACCTTCGCGATTCCAGCACAAAGGTGACTCCTTGCGTACGATGGCTTCGTGGTTGGCACGACTTATTTAACTGACAGGAGTGCATCGTCGTCCATCTGAACAGAACGATGACGTTTGGCAGCGTGAGAATGCTCGTCTAAAGGAACAGCTCACCGCAGCAAACACACGCGAAGTAACACAACAGGAGCAGCTCCGTGTCCATGACGAGCGACTTGCATTGTGCCGTCAAGAGCTTCTTGAGTTGCAAGAGCACCAGCTGAAAGATGAGCAAGAGCAAACAGCCCCTTTGCACCCTCCTGCCGAAGAGGTCGCTATTAGTTCAGGGCTCGGGCGAGAGCGTGAGTTGCTGAAGCTCGTCGTCCAGTTGGTAGGTGGCGCAAACGTTCGTGCTGTGCTCCACGAGAACCCAACCGCCAGCCCCGCCCAACTCCGCGAAGCCATCGTCCGTCTACGCTGCCCGCAATGCCGCCGTCTGTCACCACCGTCGCGAACTCGTATACTCGGGAGCGGCCACACCGAAAGTCTCCACAAAATGCTGTTCGGGACGTCTTCCAGATCTCCTTCTCCAACAGCGATCCGCTTCAACTCGATGGGTATTGATCCCCACTCAAGTAAACAGTAGGGCAATACAAAAGCAAACTACGGCAATGTTATCCAAGTACGATTGAGATCTCCTTTGCTGCAACATATGGACCCAGACCATCCTTGCCCCTGTGTCTACGGCATTTGCCTTGAATCAACACAGCTACCGTAATTTAGGTGTTAAGTGTCCGCCTTTGTTAAGTGTCACCCCAACCGACAACACCCCAATAGCAGCCCACACCAACCTCAAACAACCCCAGCAGTAGCATAAGAGACGAGGGTGGCGATACGTGTAGGAAGCCGGCAGCCAAACTAACGCACTACCAGGATGAAGTGTTGTTGCTAACACATATACATGTATCTGATTTTGCACGTTGAATTTATCCTGATCTTGGGGTTTGTGTGCACGCTGGGGGTGACACTTGACACCTAGATTACGGTATTACCAATTCAGGATGGCCAGCGCGACTCGAGCGGGTTCGAGCATGACCATCGACCTGGGCACGACGTTCGCTCGTGGGAGTGTGGGAGAGCTATAACGTGACGATCATTGAGAACGAGCAGGGCAACTGCCTGGCCCCTGCGTGCATCACTCCTCCCTCCCAACTGCCATGAAGTTCTTCCAGGTCTTCATCATCGCCGCCCTCGCCGTCTTCGGACAGGCAGTCACCACACAGCAACAGCAGCTACTACAACCGGGCCTTCCTGTACTTCTAGGTCCGAAAACCTGCGTCCGACAGCCCGTGCATTGCCGAACACGATGTTGCTGCATTGCTGTCCACTTCAACTTCAACTTGAACAGGACTAATTGTGGTAATAGTCAATCACCACCATATTTACACTTGCTGTCACTAAAATAATCACCATATGCACACTACCCGTCATCAACCCCTTGGGTATCAAAACTTCAGAAGTCAATGAGCAGCAGCGAGGCAGAGGAGGCCGTGGCCTCCAGAGGCCTCACCGTCGGTAACTACGCGTCCTCTCAACTTGCATCCACTCTCAATTTCTTCCCCACTCACTCCGCAACCTGTTAACATGCTTTCACGCAGTGGAAGAGGCCACCAATCGCCACGCAGAGCTGTTCGAAGAGTTCCCGGAGCCCGAAGTGAAGAAAGTGTCGCGATTGGAGCGGGAGAAGAAAGAGCTGGCCAACCGCTCGCTCGTGTACGGAGAGATCCCGTTCGAGACGGTGGACGCCATTTTTCAGCTGGTACCGAGGCTCAAAAGGCAGTCAAAATAGGGCTGTCACGGGGAGGATCTGACTGACTGCACTGACTGTTGCTGCTGTTGCCAGATGAGGACGCAGTTCGGAGTGCTTCTGGATAAAGGAGGGAACTTCTACGACATTGGCTCGGGCTGTGGCAAAGTGGTGGGTGCAGAGGACTTGATGCTGGAGAGTTATGGGGCTCTAATGATGGGGAACTGATGGAGACAGTGGGCTGTGGATGGCAGGTGATGGCGGCCGTATTGCTGCATGACTTCTCCAAGTGCTGCGGCATTGAGGTAAGTTAAGAGGGGCTACTGGGGCGGGATGAGAATTGGTGAGAGATGTGCAGCTGAGTGTGGAGGGATATTTGGGCTGTATGTAGGTGTTGGATGGACTACACGCGGTGGCGCTGAAGGTGCTGGATCGGTGGCGATACCAGATGCTGGACTCGCTGCCGGCGACCAAGGTTGATGTCGATGTGGGCTTTGTTAAAGGAGATGCTGTGAAGCGGCCTGATATCTGGCGGGACGCTACACTTGTGTTTTGCAACTCGACCTGCTTCAGCGACAGCGTAGGTTCAAGTTGCTGTCTGGTAACGCATTTGGAGTGTTTTAGGCGTGCTCATTATCTGCATTGCTTTTGTTGATATATGAGCAGCTTATTCAAGCAATTTCAACTGAAGCAGGTTCATGATGTTCCACGATGCGCTTGGGACAAAAAAATATTGCCGTCTAACTGTTGTTTGTATTCCTTTTGTGGATCCAGACCAATTGGCTGTGGGCAGCTACTTTGTGACGGTGACCAAGCCGTTGCAGTCTACACGATGGCAGGCGATGCATGAGGAAAAGTTTCACATGAGCTGGGGGCGCGCGACTGTCATTGTCCAGAAGAAGATGTTCTAGGATTAAAAGAGAGCTGTGGCAATATATGGCTTTTACGCAAAACGCGATAGTCAATTTCAATAGGAATGCGTTTTGCTCTTGTCAGCCTACTGCTTTTCTCGCCATGCCAAATCTAGTGTCTTTCTTGCCGGTGTTCTTATGCTACCACAGGAGGAAACTACTTGGTGATACGACAACTTGTACCCGCTGTTGTTGGCTTGTGAGTTTGCTGCGGCAAAACCAGTTTAAATGCTCGGATTTATCAGATTAATCCGGTTTAATCTGCGGCAAAAACCAGTACATAGACTCCTTGAAAATGAACAGAGGCCAACATCACGAAGTAGCTGCGATGGCAGTACGTTGATAGCAAACCAAATGCAACTGAGTGGTAAGATGCATCAGAACGCACGATGCTGAATACTACGTAGTAAAGGTTCCTAGACTGAAAGAAGAGCATGCATTAATCTTGGGAACCTTCGTAGTCCAAGCAGTTGTCGACCATGAGTGGAGATGTAGTGCCTTCAGAGTCAACTCAATTTCAATAGATTCAACGGTGCTCGTTCATTCATTCACTGTTAGTGTAATACACAGCCACTAAAATTACTCGACGTACAGGACCTTCAGCAGGTTCGTCGAACCCGACTTGGCCTCCTGGATACCGTGCACAGCAACAACAGCATCGCCCGTCTTCAGCCAGCCAAGATCCTTGCCGGTTTCCGTGGCGCGGTACAGGATCGAGTCCGTGCCGATCATCGAACCCACGCAGCGAGATACAACGCCCTTCACGAAGCCCTCCGTCTGGCGAGCAGTCTGCTCCAGAGCCGTCAGCACCAGCACAGGCATCTGCGGACGGTACTTCGCCACTAGACGAGCCGTGTTGCCCGTCTCCGTCAGCACCACCAGCATCTTCGCGTTGATGTCGATGGCCGTCTTCACAGCCGACGACGCAACGGCCTCAGCCGTCTGCATCGGGCCGTTCACCTCCAGCACGGCGTTGCGCAGCGACTGGTACACGTCGTTGTAGTGGATGGCAGTCTCGGCCTGCAGGCACGTCGCAGCCATCACCTCCACAGCCTGCACCGGGTAGTCACCGTTGGCAGTCTCACCCGAAAGCATCACGGCGTCCGTGCCGTCGAGCACAGCGTTGGCCACATCCGTGCACTCGGCACGGGTCGGGCGCGGTGCATGGATCATCGACTCCAGCATCTGCGTGGCCGTCACCACGGGCTTGCCGGCCAGGTTGGCCTTGCGGATCATCATCTTCTGCGCAAGGAACACCGTCTCAGGCGGGATCTCCATGCCCAGGTCACCACGGGCCACCATGATGCCGTCCGTCTTGGCCAGGATCTCGTCGAAGTTCTCCAAGCCCTCGTGCGACTCGATCTTTGAGATGATCTTGATGCCGCGGCCACGGGGGCCAAGCACCTTGCGGATGTTGACAAGGTCGTGGCCCGTGCGCACGAACGAAGCGGCGATGTAGTCGATGCCGTGCACCAGACCGAAGTTCACCAGGTCGTCCTCGTCCTTCTCCGTCAGCGTCGGCAGTAGCACCTTGCACCCGGGCAGGTTCATGTTCTTGCGCTCGCCCAGAGTCGCCGTGTTGTTGGCACGGGCGACAATACCGTTGTCCTTGATCTCCGTGACCGTCAGCACCAGCGAGCCATCGGCCACCAGCACCGAGCCACCAACCTTCACGGACTCGGGCAGCTGCGGGTACGAGCACGCAATCTTGGTCTCGTCACCGAGGAACTCGTAGTCCGTCGTCAGCTCAATGAGCGAGTCCTTCTGGATCGTCACCTTGTCGTGGTTCTTGAGGAAACCCGTGCGGATCTCGGGGCCCTTCGTGTCCAGCATGATGGCCACGTTCTTGTTGGGGCGCTTGGCCAGCGCGGCACGCAGGCGGTTCAAGCAAGCCAGGTGGCTCGCGTGGTCGCCGTGCGAGAAGTTGAAGCGGGCCACGTTCATGCCCGCGTCGATCAGGGTCAGCAGGCCCTCCTCGGACCAGCAAGCGGGGCCAAGCGTACAGAAGATCTTGGTCTTGCGCTGCACACCCTCGACGTTGGCCTTGATGCAGTCGGCGT
>LGSN01001159.1:0-12135 GCA_001314375.1 Phytophthora podocarpi
ACGAGTATCCACACTTGCGTGTAAGTACTGAGTTGATTTTATTAAAGCAAGGAAATACATTAGATAAACACTGCTTAAAGCGTGAGAAGGGTGGTTTTATTAACAAGACACCTCCGTGTACGAAGGGGGATTTACGGTCTCTAACACGCTATGTGTACAGCACGGTGCGGGTCAATTCTGACTACAAAGCTGCAGCATTGGCGTGCCTGATGTGGCACTGCTTCGGCCGGTCCTCGGATCTTGGCTACATACAGAAGCAGCATGTGTCAGCCTCCGATAATGGCATCTCCTATCTTCGGCCGCTGCGGGTTAAGACGGTGGAAGAGCAGGCGCTTACCCTCGTACCTGACAGGGACGACTTCCTCACGTGCCCATTGTACACGCTGGCAGTGGCGCTGGCGATTCAAGAAGCTCCATGCGCGTCGCTGCTCAGTCAGCTTCCAGAGCTGGTGTCGCTTGACGCAGCGCCGCTTGACCTAGGCGCCCCACTCCAAGACTTGCTGACTGCCGAACCGGAGTCTCTCCGCGTGGCTTCAACGACCTCTGCTATGGTGGCCTCCGGTTCCGCTCCGGCTCGGCTGTCGACTACTGCCGGTGTCGCTGCTGCTGGTGTCTTGCCGATCACCACCTCACCACCTGCAAGACACAAGAACAGTCAAGTCACAACTCACCACAAGCGAAGCCGAAGGCTGGAGACAAGTCGCGCGGCGAGGATGGCGTCCAAACGTACGTAAACAGGATGCTCAAGCGCGTGGCAGTGGCCGCTGGCGCCACGACGGACTTGACTTCCCACTCTTTTCACCGCGGTGGTGTCTAGCATGCGAACGGTGATGATCGCCTGGCCGCTCAGTGGATCTTCGACCGCGGCGCGTGGGACATGAGCAAAGTCAACAAAGGCTTTGCATATGTCTACAACACGCCACGGGAAGACCGGAAGGTTGCGCGGGTGCTGAGCGGCTGGGAGGCGGATGCGGGTCCTGACGTTGCTTTACTGGAGCACGCGATGTAAGAGAGGCTTGGCCGCTTACAGGAACTCATCTTCAGCTCCTGTACAGGGCTAAACGAACAACGGTTCAACGTGAGTACCAAGGTCCTACGTATTCTTACCGCGTACTTTACCGCGTACCTGGTCCGCTAACATCCGCAGCTGAAGGGGCTTGCACTGACTGCCCCGATCATCACGCGTGTGGAGGAGTGCCTGGCGGCTGCAGACATTCTGAGCGCTGACTTTCTCGCGTGGTCTGTCGCTCTGAACAACGAGGCTGCTACCCCTGCTCAAGAACAAGAACAAAACGCAAGCAAATGCGGCTGCCAAGGAATGGATCACCTCCTAGCTGTCATTCACGAGCTTATTGCCTCGAACAAAGCCCTAGCTGCTCGCCTGACAATCGTCGAAGCTGCACGATTCCGAACTACAATGGTACAAGCAAACACTGAAGAGGAACAAGCAGAAGTAACGTCAGATCAAGAACCCAAGCCCAATCGCAAGAAGAAAGCAGCAACGTACCTGTCTGACGCGTGGTTTAAGTGGTACACTCGGGTGCGGCGCGTCTGGGTCTCCGCCGATCGCCAGAAGAAGTCCGAGTCGTGTCACGTCGTCGCCTTCATGAAGCTCTTCCTCCATGGAGGATTCGTCCTCGACGCCACCGCGGAGGACTACAAGGATCAAATCCTCAACGCCGGTCGCCGCGCAGAAGCCGCCGTGCTCGCATTCCTGAAGGCCCGAGGCGTCAACGCAAATGGAGCTGGTAGCGTCCTGCGCTCGCTGCACAAGTCCGGGGTCTTGGACGAACACATCGTCGCCTACAAGCACCTCCTCGTCATCGGAAGTATCGTCGACCCTGCTCCTGTTGACACGCAAGACATACTCGCTGTTGTAGGCTACGTTTAAGACGGACGCACAGCAGTGAATTCAAATTCATAAATTTCATTCGATATAGTACAAATAAGCATACAACCAAATTCTCCACAAATGCACGCACGTATTACACAGCACAAACATGCAGTACACGCACACAGCACACACACGCAGCACACAGCACACGCACACAGCACAGGACACCGTACGCGCTCAGCACGCCATGCGCTAGGCCTCCCCCCCAAAGTTGATTGGCGACGGCGGGTATCGATCCCGCTCCTCAGGGCAAAGCACTGCGCTCAACCTGTGAGTTTCGTCGTCGTAGGGTGGGTGGGTGGGGTGGGGGGGCTAAGCTGGACCGGAGATCAGCGAGGTTCGGTGCTAAAAAGAAGACTGAGACCCCGTGGGTTCAGTCGGCAGAGTCAAAGGGCTGTTTTGCTATGCAACTTCATGGCGCTTATCCATTGGCCAAGTAGAACCCCACCGAGGGTTTTAAAACGACTGGCAATTGGGAAGGTGTCACTATTATCGATATATATGTCATTATTTTGAGGCTACTCGTCCTTAATAGTGGCCCTCGCCGACGAATTTCGGCTCTCATTAATGAATTGGCGGGCTCGGGTACACAATGCTCTGAGCCCATACTTCATACAACTAAAACAGACAATTTTATCGGCCTACAGGCCTCTAGAGCTCATTTCCTGACGGCGGTGAACCCTTGTGAAAGCTGACACAAAAGTGTACAGACCAACGGCTGTCTTCCTCTACCAGTTTTCTTCTGGCTTCAACCGGTTATTTTGTCCTGGCTTTACCGATCATCCCAACTGTCGGAAAATATTGGGACGTCGGAACCGTTGCGATATGTCAGCACATACTTTTCACCATACAAAGTTTGGTATTGACAGCAATGTGCCCTTTTTACGAATGTTTTATGCACATTATTGCCTGACAACGCCGCTGCTGACGTCGAGATCGATATGGCATGCAGCGCTTCCATCTCTATCGCTGGTTATAAAAACACGTTTGTTAGACGCATTAATATGCAAACTAGATTATGGCGTACAACTTGGCCTAAGAGGCTTCTTCGTTCATGAAATACTGCGAAAAACGCCTTGTGCACATGTGATAAGCATCTTTTCCCGCTGTGACTTTTGGTTCACGAGATCGACAGAAGTAACAAGGGGGTAGATGAGAAGTGACTAAATGTGATCTCTGAGTTATGCTGTTTACATTGCGGACCTTCCGGCATTCATTCGACGAGTACTTTCGAAGTTATGACAAAATAATTTTTTGGTGTTGCATTTCATCCCACCAATACAATACTCCGCCGCTGAATCGGACCCTCATTGTTCAACTTTCTCTGTCTCGAGTACGAGGAATTTCCATAATCCAGTACATATGTACTGTTTTGTCCCAGGCTGGCTGGGAGATGAATTAAATGTACTGCCACAGTATTTCTCTGGTCACCTAAAATGGCCATTTCTCCTTTGTGGACATAACATCTCATAGATTTTTTTCCAGAGGCAAGGCATACCGCAAAATAAAGCTACGTTTCAGCCCCGTTTTGTGATGTTATTGACGATTTTTCTGGAGCTAAAACAAATAAGTTATAGCTTCTTCGCTGAAGGCCATTTTGGAAATAATTAGTTTTTTTCTCGTAAAAGAGTCATTCTTTAGCGATATTAAATTTGAAAGGTATCATTGTAATCTGGAGATGATTTTCTGTTGTGTGTATACATTGCTTGATTGCATAGAGCCGCTTGATGGTGCTGTGTAGAGCACATATTTTTAGTTTTTTCGTGTTGTTGTATGCACATCGCAATGATTTTGTCCAATAGTCAATGCCAAATCATGTTTACATCCAATCACATGATAATGTGTGTACCACATCAAAATGAGGTTACAACATCAATGGTTATTTTTGGGTAGATCAGAGAAGTACATGTTAATTGCGGAATTTCAAAAGAATTGTACTAAGCGAAATGCATGTTAGCTACTCAGTCTGCTCACCCGCGTACTACGTTTTGTTGGAGTAAGTCGCCTTCGGCGACGCCTGCCCCTTGTCGACTGGTATAACCAGACGAAGTCGATCGAATTCACTTCGAACTTGACCCTGAGCCGCCAGGACACGTTTCGGACAGGCTTCCATGTTAAGTCGTGGTATCTTGTTTTGTGTATCAGGTAGAATTCCACATCGTTCACCCAGCGCTTAGCGTAGAGGTTTTTACGTCATATACCCGTCCGCCACATCCGCGACGAGCTGTTCGGCCAAAACGGCCTCCCCCATGGTTAGCAGCTTGCTCGGCAGGTTGCTCCGAGTCTCGGCGCGCGCCTGAGACAAATTGCTGTTGAGTCGAATCCTCCAGAATGATCCATCTCATCGGCGTTGGAAGTTCCGGGCATGGCGCTTGCGCTTATCGACGGGGGGCATCTTGCAAATTGGTGTATGATCCGGGTGAGCACCTAGGCGCTAACGCCGCGCAGGTACAGATCAATTTAGTACATTCATTTTTGTAGTAAGTCGGAAAATCATTTTTCATTGTTATTGCAAATATTAACTTTAAATATAACTTAAAAGTGACAACAAATTTATTCCAAACGTAGAGATTTAACTAATCAGTCATTTTTGTGATTTAGGGAAAACTATTTCAGATCTGTGTTAGGTAAATTGCCAATTTAGTAGATAATTCGCGGATAGCTAACTTAGTGATTTCCGACACGTGAATTGGCCGCCGCGCCAAACGTAATACCATCATCATCATCATCAAATCCGAGAGTCTTTTTTTTCATCGTGAATTTATTACTGTGCAAAATGCAAAACTGAGCACATGAAAAGATAGAGGGAGACACCGACTATAATTTGCGACACACTGTGGAGTACAGTATTAGTGAGTCTACGGTGCTAGCTTGGAGACAAAACCATCATCGAGTTTTGGGAGGTGCGGTCAGTTTAGTAGATATTTTATCGCAAATATTGTAGAGTCGAGCTCGTGGTTTTGTAGTACCGAACAGTTTCATTAGTTCCGATTGGCCCCGCCACTTCTAGTCTGACCGGATACGAGAGAGTATTACGTTTACTGGTTGAGCATAGAATTTAAGCTCAGTCTT
Organism: Phytophthora podocarpi; assembly: GCA_001314375.1. Lineage (NCBI taxonomy): Eukaryota > Oomycota > Peronosporomycetes > Peronosporales > Peronosporaceae > Phytophthora > Phytophthora podocarpi. Next base: position 4,967 of record LGSN01001159.1, read on the forward strand.
AATACCGTCCACTTGGTAAGGCCCGTCGTTGACAGTATCCATCCGTGGTCATGTGGAAAATGAAATCGCCATTTTGGTGAGTCTTGGTGCCAGGGTTCGTGCCAGGGTTCCAAGGGCTGTACATGTAGGCGCACATACCGTACGTCCCCCTTACATTCTCCTGCCGACACACTGCATTACCGCTTCCTCTACGTCGTCTATAAATTCTCCTGTCTACGCGTTTTACTATCACTTCCTCTCTGTAGAACAATCACTCCTGCGGCTCGAAATTGCGCCGCTGCTGCGCCACTCCTTCCGTTGCGGCATTGCCTAACTTGCACAGAGTGCTGTAGCCGATGTTGGCCCTGTGGTGACCGTCACTGCCGCTTCGCCAGCGCCAACAAGTTGAATAGCATGTAATTACTACGGTTTCCAACCATTTTAGCTGTTGGCTAAACTAAAAGAAAACCGAACCAATCGATCCATTCAGGTTTCCTGGTAAGCGACGTCCACTGCCTTTTCCACCAATCAACATGCCCCGAAACTTAGTATTGGCTAAAATGGTGCCTCTTCTATACTGGCAATCTCTTAGCGTTGATACTACTCTTTCAATATATCGACTTATAATATTGCTTATCTCGCCGCGGACGCGTCTCCGTATATTTTAAAATATGTGGTATTAAGTGTATTGCTATGGATGTTTAGACGAAATGTCAAATTGCCAGCCAATCAAATATATCAAAGTGCATTCTTTGCTTGCTTCCGCTTGTGTTTAGGCTTCGGTCCTGGCTTCAAGCCACACTTGCCCAGACGTTCTGACTGGGCCTCCACTTTAGGTATGCGAATCGTGGAGTCAATTGCTAAAGTCACATTAGTTGGTCACGGCTGGAACGCGAACGTGTAAGTGTCGTGGAAATGGCTGATGGACATGCGCTTGGCGTCGTATAGATCCTCGAGACGCCGGCCGTCTTTCGTTGCTGCACAGCTGTCGTGAATTCATGGAAATTCCTCAACCTGCCAGCTTCTGCACGTGCATTCAGACGCTGGTAGATTCACCATCTGCCACGTGTCAATATGTCCTTGACAAGATTGCGGCCCGCGGTGTTGCACTGAATAGGCGCCATTTACTAACGACACGACTGCACACATACTAGTCGCTGTTGCCCGATCCTTGCTTTGTCCAAGCAATACTGGAACGAAATCGTCATTAGCGCGTTTGCGGGACCAATTTGCAGCCATTTGACGCTTCTCTGACGTGAGCTCGCTCAACCCCATGAAATACATGCTGAACGCGTCGAGTCGCTTTGCGATCCGAAGTTCCGTCCCCATCCAGTTGTTGGTTTGCTCTGAGTGATATGATGTAATCTCGTTGTAGGTAGGCAAATTGAAGGCCTCCCGAAACTGATATTTCACCCAGTGCTTTTGGTCAATGTTGTCGAGATAGATCGCAGCGTGAAGTTTAGACTCATGTAGCTCGCTTCGAAACAATTTGAAGTCATTTTCACAGCCGCTGCGCGCCATCTGACAAATGCTTCTCCGGTCTTCACTGACCAACTTGGTGCCAGCTCGGCTAATGTTATCCATGATATGCCGTAGGCAAAATCGATGGCCGGCCTCGGGGAATACATCAGCGATTACAGAGACCAAACACTACTGGCCGTCCGAGACGGCTGCGAAGCACTCCAAATCTGTAGCTGTTTTGATGCATGCCATAAACCACCGCCAATTTCACAATCTTCGACAGGCACCAGACCGAGTTCGAACGGGACGACGTGGGTTGTTGAAGTCTTTGCACGTAGCAACAAGAAAAATCCCTCTCTTGTTCATTTCACCTGTTAGATGATCTCCATCAAACCTAATTAATCGCTTGGATATGTTGGCGATATAAATGCCAACATGAGGGATGAAACACGCTCTCTTAAATGTCACTCCGTCACGAGCCTTGTCAAATCTCCACACAGATCCGGGGTTTCGCTCTGCCGATCTTCGCGAAGAAGGCCCATTGCTCGTGCTGTTTGGAGGTCGGCTGCATCCACTACAAAGCGTGCCTTGCCGAACTTGGACGATGGAACTGAAGGAGAGGAAACCATTTTGGAAATGAAGCACGTGACCTCAATGAGAGGGCTTTTAGAGTGAGCATACAAGTAGGTCTCTATTTAAGCTGTCAGTATGGTGCATACAAACGTGCATCCTCACATTTCATATAAAAATCTAAATACTATCATTTCTACGATATGTCTATTTTAATTGGCCACACATCTCACGAAAAGTAGCAAAGCCTTAAATGTGGCGTCGGACAAGATGCTCCCGTCTGACAAGATCAAATTTGTCTGGATTTACAACACAACAGCTCTCAAAATATAAATGTACTTATCGAGTGTACTGTGATTGTTGGGCAGATGTACTTCACGACAGTGTACTGGATTGGGTGGCTTCGGGGGTAACTATTTTTCCAGCCTGGAACAAATGTACTAGATTAAGGAAATTCCTCTCTCAAGCACATTGCTCACGCATGTTTTATAGTAAACAAAATGTTTTTTTTTTTGCGTTTTCTGAAGCCCAGAGAGCGATTGAGAGGCTCTCACTCGCCCTATGAAATCGCCTGTTTCGCTAGCACATCACCCGTTCAAATTTTGGGTGGGTGGCTTTTCTCTGAAATCTACTGGTATCCTTAGTTTCGTACCGTTTTTATACTAGTGTTGATTTTTGCCCTGTCTTTTGCTGTTGATCCGATTTGACGGAACTGTCGGAAAGCCTGAAGGTGTCGGAACCGTTGCGATATGGAACTAATCTAGGGATTGAGTCAGCCATTGACTGATATTGTAAGTTCTACTCAACATTTCCCAGGCCGAATGGTTCAATCTCCCCTGGCAAATGACCCAATCACCCTGGACACTAGTTTTGACTTTCGAACTCATACTAATCACGAATCGTACTTAACACGTGTCCACATGAATGTCACATTGATATAATACCATATAGTTTCAGGTAGTCGTCCCCTAGTGTAACGGGGCCAGAGGGACCGTTACGTAGGCTTCCACTGTTGATTGAGGAAGCGCTGTCTCGGGTTTCACAACCGAGACACGTGGGTTTAGAAGCAAAATTAATTCTGTTTGATATTAAGTTCGGTCGCGAAACCGAACTTAAGCCCAGGTTAGCTGTCAGCCACCGGTCTGGGTGCTGCATACTAACTGGTCAAATACCTAACCTAAAAGGACATTCTGTCCAATCATTGAATGCCGCATAACATCCCTCTTCACGGAGAAGTGACTCTACCTACTTTTGTAACGGGGAACGCCTCGTTACACCTAGGCAACCACGCTGGATGCTCAACTAGCTCTGTAACACTGATGCTCTATTGAAGTCTGATTATACACTGAACAGTGCTCGGAAAAAAGAAGTATTATAAAATGCCTATAGTATTATATTGACGGAATAATGGATTATTGAAGTTTCCAGGGTTTACATGGAATTACAAACTTTTACCATATTCCTTTAATAAATTTCCCGCTCATTAAACTCAGAACCTACGTGTGTCTGTCCTGCCACAGCTTGCCTTGCTACCTTTTCCGTCTGTTCGGCATGGAGTTGCGCGCCTTTTTTACATACATCACGGACCCATTAAACCGACTCTCCCCATCTTCCTTCCTGCATAAACTATACCCGATATTACAAATACAGCACAAGCGTGACACCTTAGCTGTCCTGCTCAATCACAGGAGATACCCTCCTGTGATTGGCTAAAACGTACGATTTTTCAAAAACGATTTACATTTTCACTCAAAGCACTTACAAGAGGAGTGAGGACCTCGACCAGGTACGCTGTGTGTATGCATGTTAGCTTTGTATACAAGCGCTGACCCCCAAGACTCATATGACGTCACGCAAAACGAAACGATACATTGCTGAAAAAAGGATTATTGAGTTAGCTAGTGCATTCGAAAGAGCTTGTCGCGATCTTTCGAACTATATCCTTCATATTATTTTAACCCCGGGTTCCCGCCGAGATATGGCCGTTTGAAATTTTGAAATTTTATCCTAAGTTCGGTTTTTCGGTTATTGGCTGTCTAGGGGTAAAAATTGGCGGGGGTTCCAATTATGGCATCGGTTTTGACCAATGAAACGCCTAAGACGTTCAAAAAGTATATTTGGGATAAGTTCGCATCGCACCTTCTGTCAAAAATGATACAAAGAAAGGTCATTTGGAACAATTATTTCGTGCTGGCGTTAAATATCATTTCATTTTGACGGCGTCGCTACTAGCGCCACCAGGTTCTTTTAACCGTCACGACGGCGTTTCTTGCTTGTCCGAGACGTCTTAGAGTGGGTGGCAGCGTACAGGCTATCGTTCTTGAACTCAGCAGAATATACTTGCGGATGGACTTGTTCATCTGCCTGACTGCATTCGTTACGACAGACGACGAGCCACCGTTGTATGCAGGCGTCCTTACTTACACCCAGATTCGACAGAGCTGCAGCTTCGCTCTCACAGCACTCATCTGCCCCCCCCCTCTCACCCTTCATACAACGAACGTGACGTCGACTCCCGCTAACTGCCGCTTGTCCATACCGCACCGCCCGAGCTGTCGAAGTCAGAATCGGTCTCCATCGGATTGCGAACTTAACGGGAGTGGCTGTGATCCGCCAAACACAAAACTCGCTTTTTCTCGGCTATTCACTTAAGTCCGATTGAGATGATTAAACCTTTGAGCGCCCATTATGAAAACCCTCGAAATTGTAGTTTGGTATCATTTCGTTTTGCGTGACGTCATATGACCTGACGTCCCTGGGAAATGTTAAGGTAAAACTCTATCGCCTGGGCGGGAGTGGCGTTCTTCTGCCCAGAGGACGCGTGCTAAGGGGCTTCGACCCACCGCCCACTTTGAGCGAGAGCCCAATATCGCCTACCGATTGGCCATACTTACCCGACACGTCTTCCCAGTAGGAGCCGAGCGCTTCCTTAAACCCATAGTCGTTTTTCTAAGGTTTAGCCCTAAAAATCATTAAAACGTGCCTGGGTGGAAGACGCAAAGGATCACGACCACCACTCGGCCGCTCAACCAGGACGATGCTAACTGCACCATTTGCAAACGAATACCATTCTAGACCGCAAGGTCTGTCGAGGACGGGAAAATGATTGGTTTATTAAAGAAAGGGCTTGGCGGTTCGAGCGGCAAATATACTTCCCGACCCCTCCAACTTATACAACTGCTACTTTAACGCGCTGTGTACTTGGATTTTATGTCTAACGCGTCACGTTACTCTGTTTCGTGTTGGCAGGCAATAATGGCACGCTCCAGACGAAAAAAACGAACACGGGAGGATCTCGTGGAAGCAATAGAAAGGAACGATATCGTGAACGCTACACCGTCAGGATCTGAGGACCCCGATGAAAGACAGCGGCGTAAAGCCAGGAAACGGAAGAACAAATCCAGGTTAGCCAAAGGGTTGGCAGCACTTCAAATTGACGAGGTTAAGCAAGTTCCTGCTACGACTTTAGCTGTACCTGAGGCTACCACAGTGCCTCAGTCGCCTCAAATTGAGCAGCCTAGGACCGCTGCAGCCGTTGCTGCCGTGTCAACTTCAGATTCGACTCAGTTCGCAATAGATACGAAGCTCCCTCACGTACCAAACCCAACCCAAACACGGTGGGACAGAGGCAACAGCACGACACCAAATCAGGCGCGGCAAGGCAGACGATCAAGGACCAATTTAGCGTCGTCTCAACTACAAGCCGTTCGCGAAGCCGACCGGGCTCAGAAGGAGTGCCAAACAGCTAACCGTTCAGCTTCTCAGGTTGTCCGCGATCGAGAGGCAGATGCGGCTGGGCGGAGACTTCGTCGGGGTGTTGTTTCTGAGTAGCAAGGCGATGAACCGTGTGTCGGTAATGCTGCTGTAGCTACGGATCAACGCAGCGTTATGACCGAAGATGAGCACCAGGCAGAACGCGATCGTGATGCAGCAGCGTGGAGGATCGGTCGGGAAGCCATGACAGATGAACAACGAGAGCACCAGAGAGAGGTCGAACGCTTTCGGAAGCGGTCCTGGCAGTACAAGAAGGGCCTCGCATACCACGAAGATTTCGATCCCAAATGCGTGAGCGGTGGGCGCCACTACATCACACGTTACATGGATGACAACCGCGAGGTTGAGCGGGTCTGTCGGTATTGCAACGCTTGGGAATTTGCAGACGAGACCCCTGGCTGCTGCTGTCGTAACGGATTAGTATGCGTTCCCCCGTCGCGCAAAGCTCCTACGCAGCTTAGGACGCTCTTCGACAACCCGACGTTCATGCGATCGATTCGCGTCTACAACAACGGGTTTGCATTCACGTCAATGGGCGCTTCGCTATCTCGCTCTCTCACCGTGGACGAAACCGTGACGAGAGATGGCGTGTACAACTTCCGTGTAAAAGGATCTGTGTGCAGCCGCCTGGGATCATTACTATATCCTCGATACGGACGTGCCATGTTTGCCCTAGTATACATTAACGACCCGGACATGGAAGCGCGCGTGGCAAGCCGGATGCGAAAGACAGATGGACTTGATTCGGCGATTCTGAGAAAGATCGACCGGGTGATGGCGGTGCCCAACGAGTACACTCAACATTTTCTCAATGTGCGCAGTATTTTGGTTCGCCGCGCTGGACCTGAATATGAGGCAGTCCTCGCTGAGCACGAGCGGCGTCGGGCAGCTGCTGAATTCAAACCAGACGACGATCCAGCCTTGCACTTGCAGGACTATATTCCTCCTGACAGACTCCGCTTACATGTGACTCGGAACGCAATCCAGGAACCCACAACATACTCACCGCGTCCGAAGTGACAGCAATTGTTATTGACCAAAGTGCGGCCCAGTATCGGGACTGCATCCTCCACACGCACCAAGGAGGCTTCAAGCGCATCTGCGAGACGAGCAAGAGTTATGGCCCACTGCAGTATCTCCTTTTTCCATACGGCGACCGGGATTGGACATACGACATCCCGTCCGTGGGCAACACTGTAGGCTCCCACTTTAACGAAGTTACACGTACAAGTGGCTACATCACTTGTAACCTAACAGAAGTGGCTTCTGTTAGAAGTTAGGTACCTCCTTCCTTAGTGTGAGGCACACCAATGGCTACATTTAGACGGACGACTGGTCCGCATACATTTAGAGATCTCATTGGTAGAAAGCAGCATCTTTCTACC
>LGSN01001160.1:0-12346 GCA_001314375.1 Phytophthora podocarpi
CGTACCAGAACATGTATCGCGCCTCGCAATTTGTACTGCCTGAAGACGACTCGCCTTTCGACGACATGAGCCAGTTCGAGCTTGAAACGCGACTCAAGGACCTTGATATCGGACATGTGATGACCCCACCGGAGCAACTCAGCCTTTATGTTATGGAGGGCTTGCTCCTTAGCGTCCAGACATCGGGGGACACTCTGTGGCTGGCGCTGAAGCAGCGGCTCCACGTTTCGTATTCAAAAGTTCGTCAGCACAGCACGGCGTTCCTCGTGTACACGATCATGGACGTGTGTGTGAATGAGCTCTCGCCAATTTCACAGACATTTGGAGCGAAATTGATCATGCTGGAGCGTCTGATGTCTCTGCAGCCTCGATACTTTGATATGGGTCGAATTGCAGCCTGCTCAAAGCAAATGAAGGGGCTTCAGATGCACTGCAAACCGCTGCGTGAAGTTATTTCTAAGGTGATTGCGTCAAACGACTACCAAGGTGAAACTCTGCAGTATTTCACCGATGTGCAGGAAGACCTGGCATCGATTGAAGAAGAATGCGAACACAATCTTGACCGCTGCAACAGCCTCGTGGACGAGTTCAACAATACCCGCGCCTCGCAGCAAAACGACGTGAGCTACATTCTGGCGCTCATTGCAGCAATATTCCTTCCTGCGCAATTCCTCACTGGAGTGTACGGCATGAACTTCCCGTACATTCCGGAGACGACGTATCATTACGGATACTTTATTTGGTGGGTAGTGATGCTCGTGGTCGCGGGGCTCATCGTGCTGTTTTTCAACTACAAACGGTTGCTGTAGAGGTGCAGAGAATGCCAACAAGAATACCATGAACATACCATCACTTTGAGCCTCTACAACCATCACTCCTGCTTGACTTGCTTTGAACATTTGACGTTGTTTTGTTTATTGCTAGAGTTTCATGTTCTTACACGACGCTACTCGTTTTGGACAATACCACATCAATTTCTATCACATCGATTCACGTTTCTCTCTGCGTCTGCATTAAATAGTAAAATTGCTGCTCTCACAGCTCGGCCATGTTGAAGTCGTCACCATCGATTGAGTTCATATCCTCAAAGTCTGGCGCTGACGGTGCCGCCCTAGCCCGAACCGTAAGAGCGACTGGTGCAGATGCCATTGCCAGCGTCGCGTACGGGATCATTACAGGCGGAGCTGTAGGCACCGCCGCCTCTGCATCCGGAGCTGACGGCTCCGCTCCGATCAACTGCACGTTGTTGTTCTTCACGGGCTCCAACGCAGCGTCTTCAATCCCAGCCTCCTGCATCTGCTCCTTCTGGATCAGCACCTCTCTCATTGCCGTCCAGCCGAACAAGTTCAGCAACAGACTTGACCCTGATCCTGCTCTCATCACCGGCGTTGCCGTTGCAATAGGCGATGCTCCATCAGCTGGCGTGATCACTGGGTCACCATCGTTGCTACCCCGTCGGTTATGGTGCCTGTTGTCTTCATCCGAAGCGAAACTTTCACCTCGTTTCCGAATCCGATAGATGACGAAAACTGAAGCGACAATGAAGCACATGGCACCCAGAATGGCAGCAATGGACCCGACCTGGCTCACTGCACCATCAGCTTGTTGCGTGCTCATGGCGTTGATCATGCAGCTCTTGTCCGGCTGATTTCGGTTTATCTTAATCGCTTCGCAGATTGCCACACAGACACATCCATTCTGACCGAAGCAATACCGAGACCGAGAATTGTCGGAATTGTGGTAGATAATTTCGGCAAAAGCTGTGGCACGGCAAAGTAAACATTGGGCGTCATCATTCTCGCAGTACGTGGTGTTGCTAGCCATAAATTCGTATTGCTGGTTCTCGTTCTGTCCGCTTTCGGTGGTCGGTTCGGAACTGTTGCCGACGGTTCCATTGTAACCGGCAGTCACAAATTCTGCTGCGAGTTGATTCGAAGGTTCTCCGAGTCGGAAATCCAGTGCTGGATCGTACTGTACGTTTGATAAACATTGCCCCATTGAGTTGACGAAGCAGCCTTTGGGCTCCGTGGTGATATTAAAGTTGAGACAGTCGTAGCACGACCGCTGGATCTGGCACGGGTGGTGGTCGTCCGTCGGGTAGAACATGCAAGTGCCGTGAGTGCGTCGGTACTTGAGGTCTTCCTCGCGTCTGCCGTCGTCCTCTCCGTTGGTCGAGGACGGAGGCGGAGGCCCGCCGCTGTCGTCCGAATCGCTCGTTTGGGCCGTCCCTGTTGACGCCAGATTTATTGACGGCACGGTCGATTGCGTCGGAGGAAACGTGATTTCCTCCACGCTGGCGCTCTGGTCGGCCGCAGACGACATGTTTCCCCTGTGATGTTGTCACCGCTGTAGGTAGGAGACGAGATCTCTGCTCTTTGCCTGCGTCTGCAAAGTGCGGATCTGTCCTGTCGCTTTAAGCTAATCGATGTTGCCAGCTTCGCTTTCCTTTGACTCTCTCCCTCTTTCCCCCTGTGCTCGGCGGCCGGTCAGACGCAGCCGCTGGTCGCTTTCGCTGGTGTAAGTGTCTGGTATTCGCTGCTGCCTGGCAAATGTAGAGTGGCGACCGTCCTGATCCAGACTCCTGACTCGTTTTTTTCGAGCCAGACAGTAAATGCCCTACCCTGAGTTCATTTTGACCAATCTAGAACCAGGGATCAATTATCGTGGCCTTCATTTTCACTGTGCGCGCGGCAAGAACCAAAGAGTCTTGAATCAAGACGCCAGTGAACAGTGGCGGCGGCTTGCCATTTCCGACAGGCGCGATTACCAGCGGAATGCTGGCAGCAGCGACCAGTCACTCGAGTGAGTTTTGATCAGTCGTGCAAGTTTTGATCCGACGGATTGAATTCCAACTTGGAAGAACCAAACCCCGGGCGTAGAAGCGTGGGTGGAAAGCGGCCTCCGATCTGCTGTTCGAATGCGCCATGTTGGCGCGTGCACGAGAAAGACCCATCGGTGCAACTCAAAAACTCGCTTTTGCTGTCCGGGTCCTGACAACTCTCGCGAACCTGGCCCGGAGCAGGAGAAAACCCTGTAGATGAAGTCTGAACTTTGGCGATCCAACGGCAAAGTATCTGATGTATCTCCAGAACACTTGTGTTCGAGTTGCACTGTCTGATGTCTGCAACATGACGTTGAAGTGCTTTTGAAACAGCGACAGGCTTTCCCTCTCAATCCGGACGCGAAACCACCGCCCCCACTGGGACTCCCCAGGCCCTTCGCACGAGCTCCAACTGCTCATTGCTGCACGCACTCGACGCCAGCCACGGCGTAGGACACAGTACTGAAGCTGTGTGCCAACGATGCCTCCGCCGACTGCAACTTCTCGGTCACTACGCACAGGTCTACATGTACGCCGCCGAGTGGAGGCATCGCTGTCCCCAGCACAATTCAGTGGCAACAGCGACAGAACTCAGGGAACCTGCTCCTACTACTCGCCGGATGCAGGAGGCTGTCGAGCGCCTCGCAGTTGCTACGACTGCCTGAATACAGAACTCGACAAAGAACCGGAAGGCTGCATGATCAACGAGGTCAGCCGCTGCGTCTCCGTTGTAGGTAACTACGACGTCTCGTTGGATTTCCGAGTGGTGTCAGCAGCGCCAATGGGTGGCGAAGTGGGTGATGTTAGCAACGGCAGTGAGGTGACGCAGCCACCGCTTCGAAGACGAACAGGTCAGGAGACTTTCGAGCTGGAATTCCCAGCGGTGAACACGACGTACTGCGAAGATGACGACGCGCTGTTTAACGAGGATCAGCTCGCTGATGCCGGCTTCATGTACGGGACTGAAGGCTGTGTGTTTGTCGAGGTGTGTCTAGTCCCGGGCTGGGCGTACGTCGTCGGTGGCAGCGACTGCTCTGGAGTAATTGCTGATGCTTATAAGGGTCCTAGCGACGACGATCCGAGAGATGACAAAGGTGACAGTTCGCAGGGTTATTTGGTGTTTTGGTGTGTGGCGATCGCTATTATTCTCACGCTGGTGGCCACGTTGGCCATGGTGGTCACTATTCACCACCACAACAGCAAAAGGAGGTTCGAAGAGTGGCACAGGAGAAGAACCATTGTCGTTGGTGAGCCCGTTGCGAGCTCTTCGCGCAGCATGACTCCGAAATCCCGCAAAAGCAGCGTTCGACTCTTGAACTTGTTTGGCTGGGAGGCAATGCGCGCCAATCTCATCGAGAAAGAGCGACGAGAGATGCAAGAGAGGCTGTGCGCACATATGGGTGTGAGCAGCGAGAATAATGTACATGGCTTCTCTCCGTCAACGAGATATCTCCAATTCGTGGGCACTGAACCCTCCGCACCCGCAATGTCGCCCATAAATCCGTCTGCTCCACGTCTTACGGACTCTTGACACGACAAATTGTTTTTAGGCAAGTTAATACATGTACAGTGTAGCACTAGAACATGCAACACGTTTCCAGTCATCATAAACACACAACATTTGCCAATTATAAATTCTTACTGCTGAAGGAACCCCCAGCACATCGCGCACACCCTTTTCGTGATGACCTGCACCATTGCCAACGTAATTGGTTATCCATGATCTCCCTCCAGCAGAGCAATATCTTACAGCTCGCGGCGCGTAGGGTGCTCGCTGGGGGACATTGGGCGGTATCCGTCTCCTTCTTCAACAACCGCAGCAGGAGGCGTCGTGCTCGTCCTTGCCAATGTCGGCTTCGTCGCCGCATTGCCACTTCCCAATTGACGCTGCTCGCTGGAAACCAGCTTCTCGCGCATGTCTCCCCAGCCCGACAAACTCAACTGCGGCAAGTGTGCCGAAGCTGCAGGACGCCGCGTTTCACGCAGAGCTGCACGCGCGACATTTTGCGCCTCCCGGTCTTGAGCATCTTGTCTCTGTCGACGTGCCAGCTGGCGCTTGGTCAGAAATGTAGCAACCACGAAGAGGGCAATGGTCGACGCAATCAGCCCAGCCACCAACCGGAACTGCGAGCCGTCCAGTGCCGGGATGCACCAATTGTCTACGATGTTGTCGTCACGGTCGGGCATCTCGCACGAAGAGAGGCAGATGCAGCCACTTTGACCCACACACCTGGCGAGCGAGGACACGTACACCCCCGCCGTATAGTCGTTGGTCCAATTAACTCGACACGCCGAACACACCAAGTCGTCCGATGAACAGTAGGTGAAGTTGGCCATGGGATATCCTCCCACACTTGATACCATGTACGAGTTCATGCACTCGCCATAGGAACTGATGGCACACTGCAACAGAAGTCGAAGGCATACCAAGCAGAGGAAAAAAATGATGAAGTAGGTCAGTAAGTGCGGCAGGTTTTACTCGAAAGTAGAAAAGGTAAAAGTACGCACATCTTGGCCTGGGATAACAACGTTTAGACAGTCGGAGCAGGAGCGAGGGCGCGAGCAGATGCCACCAGAGTACCAAGTGCACGAGTCTCCGTCGTTGGAGGCCTCCGTCTTGGGGGCGCTGGTGAACACGATGGCGCCGCTGGAACTACCAGCGGACGAGTTCGAACTCGTCGAGTTGACGCTGCCGACGTCGATCTCGCTGCTGGCACTCGCACTCGCACTGCTCATGGTCGGTCAACTGTAAGTGGGCGGAATGGAGAATGAGATTATGCCAGGAACCTCGGCTTGATAGGGGAGCCCATCTTGGACTCACCCCAGCGCAACATTTGGCGTAGACTGGACGGAGATTATTCAATCATTCGACGAAAACATGGATTTTAGAATGACCTCTGACAGTACATACTTTTAAAATAGCGCTAAGACGCATTCATATCGGTATATAAAGTTTCTTTGTAGTTATTTATTACTCCAATATATAAATTGGATTTCCGGCAAATTATCGAAACTAAAAGTGGAGGATGCGCTTTGCAAAAATTGCACATGTACCCGCAAACGGTACCCACTTCTTTCGTCAACTTCAACTCACTGCCACCATGCTATGATTCATGGCCCCGGCCAGGAGAACGTACTTGTTGCCAACGGCAGCATTATTAACATCACGCTGGAAGCTGTGTGCTGCAGCGCGGCTTCTTCTCCCAAACCGCTTGCATTCCTATGCGTAATCCGAATCAGCCATTCTGCACCTGGAACCTCAGCCACCCACCGCTAAAGTAGCCTCACAATTTTCCTTGATGTCTCTCTGTCTTCGGTCGGCGGCTCGTTCACCCAGCAAATTAGTTCTTCCACGTGCACTTCGAGCCATGCATCGACATTAGTCAACAAGAGGTATCCGAATGTCTTTTTGTTACCGATTTGGTGATCCAAGTAGAAGAACAAGGCAAAGCAGCGGCTGGAGAAATATTCTCAAAGTCTACGGACGGAGAATGATGGCGTTGACATTTATATTTGCATAGCTTAGCGAGTAGCGTAGGTAAGAGGAGCGGTGCTTACAGATCCACCTTCTCCAAGGACGACCCGCCTCACTCTCTTTTAAGCAGACAATTAAGCAGAGCAACCCCACTGGGCTATCTTGTTGGAGCTTCTTCTATCGAACCAAGCTTCCTCAAAGTAGACCCCGTCCAACAGGAGGGAGGTCTGCTCTCGGTGTACGTGGCACCATAGCTCATTCCTACTACACTTGTGCCAAAGCGCCTCGGGCTTGGGTTCCATGTTTGACCAACATAGTAAAAAAACTGCAAGTCGGGCATCGCAAGATGCACTGAGTAATTCAAGGCTGACAAAACCTTAGTGGCAAAAAAAAAAGACGGATTGAGATTGAAAAATAGTGTATTCGATTGAAATTCGGCGCGTTTGTACTTGGCACGATGACGAGTCGTTGTCGTTAACCCGTTTTGGTTACGATAGTCGTGCTGCGCTACCGGATAGTTTGGAAAATGACGCTGCGAGATGAAATTGTGCAATGGAACGGAACATATCAATTTATCGATGCAACGTGGTGATTTTAATTTGCCCTGGTCACAGGTCTCAAGCAATGCCTTCGCAATGCAATTTTGAACCATGTTAGCGATTCTATGTCATTTAATCTCTTTGAATAACATTGCTGCGCGGAAGATCGTACGATAAACAAAACCACAGCTATTCATCTGGCTGTACAGAGGACGGCTTCGAGTAGTTAAAATGCAGACTCAGTGCTCGTTAAAATCGTTGGACTGTTGACCAGTGATGTGCCATAATGAATCGTGCGGACAGACAGATGAATAACGAGGGCAGTTTAGCGTTAAGACGTGGAGATTGACAATCTTCTTGTGTCCAACAAAGTCTCTGATTTTTTTCCTGCATGCTTCCTCTTTTTACTACAGGGCGGGCAGTTGAAAATGAAATTGTACGCCACATTATAATAACCGCGGGAGGTCTCATGAATCAGAGATTCCCTACAATTCCAGAATGGCGCTATAGATAAATGTACTTTGATCTCGTCGGTACGGCAAATGGAAACGGAAGAGTTCACTTAAGTTTCTCAAGTGGGCGACATTGCGAGGGTTCGGGAGTTGATACAGCAATACGCGGCGGTCGATAAAGAAAATGCGCTGATGTGGCCCGCTCTAGGAGGTCATTTAGAGGTGTTGTCATATATCACCGAACAATGTGGCGCAGACGTTAACACCAAACGTGAAAATGGAAACACGGCGCTCAACAAATATGCTGCTACAAGAGACAAGATGGAAGTCATTCGGTATTTCACTGAACATGGTGTTGACGTCAACACCAAAAACAAAAAATGGATACACAGCCTGATGGGGGCTGCTCAATATGGCAACACTTGAGGTTTTGCGGTATATTGCTGCAAAATGTGACGCTGGCGTGCATGCCAAAAATGGGCTTGGGAGCATTGCGCTAATGCTGGCAGCTGTAAAAGGGCACATCGAAGTGGTCCGGTACCTCACTGAACAATGTGGGCTTGACGTGAATGCCAAGAACAAAGATAGCTACAGGGCGCGGTTTAAAATGACAGCGCTGAAGTTGTGCGGTATCTCACTGAAGAACGTGGTGCTGTGATGTGTTAAACAACGAAGTTTGGCAGCTGGAAGATCAACTTGTTTTGTTGATCAAAAGGTAAGTTGTAAAGTGAGCTATCTACTCTGTTCCGCGGATGCTAGTTCGCAGCGCTCCAACCTACCGCTCTGGCAGTCCAGTGGGAGTCGTCCTTGTTGCTTGTGCATTGCCGTAATCAACATGCAATATATGTGTCCTTGTGCATCCATGCATGTCCTCCTCTACTATGGCAGAAGGGTGCCAGTGCTGACACCACGATGCTGGTTGAGATCGGCGTAACTATAGCGAAGCGGTGCTCACTCCAATCACCTTGGCTGCGGGTTAAGGAGCTGGATGAAGATGCAGCCATGTCATCATCACAAGTGCCGACGTCCATGCCAAGAACTATGAAGGATACTCAACGCTCATGGGGGCTGTTCGAGGGGGTCAACTTGAGACGGCGCGATATTTCGCTGGAAAATGTGGCGCTGACGTGAATGCCAAGAACGAAGACGAAAACACAGCACTGGTGCAAGTGGCAAGATTGAAGTCGTACGGTATCTCGTTGACCGAGTTGGCGCAGACGTGAATGACAAGAACATCGACGGAGCCACAGCGCTCAGTCGTGCTGCTGATCGTGGGTACAATAAAATTCAACGTATATTTACGCCATTGCTTCTACCTGCTGGTCAACCACATTCTAATGGGATGGTATTACTTTCAATGCTAAAAAGGTGGGAGTTCAACGTTTCTAAACGAAAGAGCTGACTTGCTACACTTGTACTACTTCTGGCTAGGTATAGCTAGAAAGGACACCTGTTGAATGTAATAGCCGAGGTGCCAACCGAGGCGGGCCCAGCGCCGAGCATCCCAGCGTGCTGAGCATTCTACTCGCCAGTACATTCTATCTCCATATCGCGAGCGAAGCCAACCGCCGGGGTGCCAAAGGGGCACTCAGCCAAGCGAAGCACGGCTGGTCACATGTGTGAACGAACGAGCCTCAATCAGATAGAGGTTTCACATATGGTTGATTCAAGTCATCATTCATTTCTAAATGCATCGAACTCCCTCCTTTTTATAGAAACATTGAACTCCCACCTTTTTAACATTGGTAGTAATCCGCACCCCATTCTAATGATACGACAGGTATCGCTGGTAGTTATGATCTGTCTCTCGATTGTTCGTTTAGTTGCTTCATTCTTCCGTCTGTTCACTTTTTGAGCATGCCAATATCACTCCCCCTTCAGTGAACAAGCAGATGATTTGGAAATATCTGCACGAGGCGGCATTAGATCTCGAGTATA
This sequence comes from Phytophthora podocarpi, assembly GCA_001314375.1. Classification (NCBI taxonomy): domain Eukaryota; phylum Oomycota; class Peronosporomycetes; order Peronosporales; family Peronosporaceae; genus Phytophthora; species Phytophthora podocarpi. Next base: position 9,226 of record LGSN01001160.1, read on the forward strand.
GCGATGGAAAAGAACCGTTCTCAACGGTTTTGAAATGTGGGTTTATTAACCATAAGGTTGAAACCTCGTTTAAAAATAGCAATTGACAGTGATCGACAAACACAAACTTAGTAAGTAAGCTGAACCTTAGCAGCGACTGACGGTGTCGGAAGGAAGCACGATACAAGTAGGAGCTAGGCAGACTTCTCTACCATCTGGGTTGCCGGGTCCATAACACTCTCCGGGTACTCTCACAAGCGTGCGATACCAACCAAGCAGTGGACGTCGCCGCTAAGTTGATGTAGATGTAAGCCCCCTTTTCAACTTTGACCTTCGTCAATCGGTTCCGATTCTTACTATGGACGAAATCAAAGATGCTCCAGGAACATTCATTTGATGCCGAGGACGCCGGTACGGCAAAACCTAGCCTCGCAAGCTCGTACAACTTCGGGAGCCCCTCTTGTGTGTTTGTTCATAGTCGTCCCACCACTGACTGGGTGTTGCAGCTGCGTATTGCGCCTTCACTTCTGGCGACCAACCTCTCTTTTTACTTCTAAAGGCGTACAATGCCGCTATAAACGCAGCTTCAGACGTGTCGCCGAGCTATTTTGCTCGTTTGGCAAAGGCAACCGCTGCCGCAACTGTCATTTTCCATAAAATCAATGTTCGTGGCTGGATCCAACAAGAAATAATCTTAGATCGCGTCCGTGCTCACGAATCGTCACCACTCATCAATGTGAAATTTGATCAACGTTTGTAGTCCTGCTGGAAGCTCTAGATTGACACTTGCATAGGTTTCGAGAGTTCGTAGACGCCGGAACAGTGTATGCGCTTTTGATGTCGCGCATTTATCTGACGTAATACCTCCACAATAGGGTCAAGTAGTTTTACAACATGCTCCAATTGTTGCCAAAATTCGCTGCCCTCGATGATAGCTGTCACCTTGGTGAGCGTGGTTCGATTCGAGGCAGTAACTTTGAAACGTGATACCATCTCCGTGTTGTCCTGCTCACTGAATAGCTTCTTGATAGTTGTCATGTTGCTTAACGCACTTCTTAGACATGCGTGCAGCGTGTACCAGCGTGCTTGAATTTGGATCACCAATGTGCGGCGTTGACCATGGCTTGGTAGACTTGTAGTTTGATGTAGTGATCGGTACTGGGCTACGGTGTCATTGTGAGCTTGAATAATCCTTGCTCGGAGATTTCGAAACTCATCCAACATCGCATGATGATCCCTAACAAACTTCGTAATGGTCACACGTTGGCCGCGAATGGTTTCAAAGAAGTCAAGCTTGAACATGTCTTGAATGAGAAGATTGATCGTGTGAGTAGCTCAACCCCCAGCAAAAATGGGCAACTTACTCTTCAAGTGCCCCCATGAATTGACCATGATTTTGGCGTTACACTTGCTACAACAGCACCAGTCTCATTATGTACCTCATTTATGACACGCTCCAACGCATCGGCCATGTACACATCGGTGTGTTGTGCAGTTCCTGTCGGCAAGGATGACCAGAATAGCGATGGCATCCCAGGTGCAACAACAATGAAATTGACGATGCTGGAATTATTTGTATCACTCCATGCATCCGTGACAATTGACACCACACGTTGCTGTTTAATCAGTGCAATTACAGATTGTCTGCATTTGTCTCGCATACGCTGCAGAATTGGCCCTGCCACCTTGTGGCGCGATGATAGTCGTATTCCCGATGCTAGTAACTCCATGAATTACCAGAAGAACGACGACTCGACCAGCTCAAACGATAACGCACATCCAAACATCATTTGCGCTAACGCAAAGACAATCTGTTCTTGAGTGATCGACGGGCGACCAATAGCGCTCATAGATCCACTTCCAGAACTAGTTGTTGCCGCAGCATTGTTAATTGGAGGGGTACCAGTGTTAACATTGATTGAAGTTGCTTGTGCGCGTTGCTGCTTTCTTAACTCTTCCGCTCTTAGATACTCACTCCATTGCTGTCGAACTAGAGTGGGCGCTTTCTTGCATGCAACCAGGTGTGGAACCACGAAGCGACCAGACCGGTGTTAACGCGTCGATGGCAGTACAAGCACTCAGCTGCTGACTTTCCATTGCCTTTTGGTTTCCGTATGAAGTGTCCCCACACGGGGTAGGGTGCGACCAGGCCGTCAGGTAGGAGAATGCTGTGACGATCTTGCAGATGACTGAGTTGTCTGGAGCTGCCCAACGGGGCCAGCAGGCGAATCGCGGGGTGGGTCTTGGGACTCGGACTTCTCTTCGCGATTAATCGGCGACTCCGATACACGATGCTGCCACTCAGCAGCCGCGGCCGAGCCCCATACGACAGAAAAGGGTGGGGAAGGTGATGTGGTCGGACATTGCGATGGTGGGGGGATGACGTTAGGTTCAACATCGTGTGAGAAGCTCTGCTGCCAGATATTTGAGCTCAAACACCAATACACTCACTTGTGCATGAGCAAACAAAATATAGTACTTCCTCCGGCTGGAAATGATTGTCCGAGCAAAAATAATTGAGTTGCCATATTTCCAAAAGTGCTTGCATGCATGCGTACTGCACCATGTTCGAACCGGCGCAATCTCCTCTTTTCGGAGAACGTTTGGTCATAGGAAACGAGCTAGTTTCGAGTGAATTACATGCAAAAGGAGGTTGGACCAAGCTGTCGAGAATTTAGTTTCCCTAAATTTCAGAATAAAAACGTTTGTCACTTTTCCCTACCAGCTCGGTTACGAGATGCTGTTTGACGGAACGTTATGGGCGTGCTGCGCTATTGGCTATCGTGTTTTAAGCGATGAAAAAGGTCAAGAAATGACGAAGTTCCTGTAGATGGTTATCTACATTTAGAGAAAATCAGTTTGCTCTGAAAGCTGAAGTGATGGTGCAACCGCCATTTTCAAATCTTCTTCCTTCGACCAACNGTGGCCGCAAGGAGATCGATCGCTCGGTGACTCTGGCACGCGTGCCGTCCGTTCCTGTCCGTCGACGTGGCAACCAGCGTTCGCTCGCAGAAGTGCTTGGCATTCCCCGCTCCGCGGTGCAAGCAGCACTAGCTAATGGTCTGCTTCGCAGGCATTCCACCCGCGTCCGACCTCTGCTCACGGATGACAACAAGAAGGAGCGACTGCGTTTCGCACTCCG
>LGSN01001161.1:0-19048 GCA_001314375.1 Phytophthora podocarpi
AGGAGGTCAAAACGGCCTCGCTCAGCCAAAACAGATCCCGGTAACGCGTGTTAGACCTCATTGGAAAGATCCAGAAGAGGTGAGCTTGCTCGGTACCCCCCAAGCACGGCTTCTTGGCGTGGGCTAGAGAATGCTATCGAGAGTTTGGATTGATTCAGCGGCCTTTAGCTCACCCCCTTCTCACATTAACCCTAACCGCACTGTGCTAAACCGCCTAATCCACATTCGGTGTAAATTCTGTGAAATTCACCGAATTTAGACCGAATTTACGCTCTATTTTCTGTAGCAGTAGCGTCCCCCGTTGATAATGGCCTTTAAACTTAAGGGAACAAAACCCGAGCGCAACGGTCTTTTCTGTGATTTGGTTCTCGAAAGAGACCTGAACACGGAATATACCAAATTAGCTAGTGATAAGTGCGTTTGGGAGACAGAAGGAGCCCGAATTAGAGCTCGCTTCTTTCTCTTCAGAATTAGCCTGTGCCAGACTAATTTATGTCGTCGTGAAATCGCTGGATTCAAAATTAGTCTGCGTAAAAATATTCATAATTAGTCTGACAAAATATTGGGGTCAGCAGTTTGTATCCTGCCCGTTCATATGTAATGATTATTCGGAACCGTACGCAAAAGCTATGATGCGCTGTGGATTATCACTGAGTATTGATGGGACTCCGGTCCACATATCCCCACACTTTCAGGAGATTTTAATCATTATCACATATTATAAAGACGATCGAGTGAGTTCAACAACTAAAGTTTTTTTAACAACGAAACTCAAACAAAGAACTTTACTTAAAATATTGGACTAAGTCAGTGTGTTAGAACTATAAATGACAGAAAACATTTCAAATTCCGTATGATCCAAACTTAGATNTTCAAATCTACTCAGTTCTCTATTGTGTAGAAATTCTCACTGAATTTAGCAGGCAATAAATGCAACAATATTTGGCGATAAGGCGGCTGGTAGCGTGGCTGTAAACATAACTTTATAATAAGGTGAGGTATATTGTGTTACTGATCACGCTCGTGATTGAACTCTAATATCCATTCCCGGCCGGCTTGAACACTATCCGTCCAAGTTGGCCATTCCCCAATGGCCCCTACGTTCCTATCTCCTTCCCTCGCTCCGTCTTCCTGGAGGGTCCTTCTTCACTGCTTCTGCCCCGCTCCTTTGGCACCTCGCGTTCTTCATGCCATCTTCTCACATCGTCCTCGATGTGCCTTTCTACCCCTTCTCCAATTGTGCCCCTCCACCTTTCCTCCTTGCGTGGCATCATTACACTTTGGCGCCTGTTCATTGCGTAATTGGCCAACCAGTCTGCCATCTTGTTGTGTGTGCGATAGTGGTGCGACCAACTGCGTACCTCTACTCTGTCTGCTAGTCGTCTGGCTTCCTGATACCAGTACTGCAGTCGTCTTGCCTTGGGCTTTGCCTCCTCTCCATTACCCCGAGTATAAGCGCGTTGTCCCCCACTGCATGGACCCCCCTCCATTTCATCTCCTCCGCACAGGCTAGAAGTCTATGCAAGCCTACGAATTCCGCTATGTTATTCGTGATCGTTGCCCGACTCAACGCTGTAGCCGCCGCCCAAACCGAGCGTGCTGCTTTGTCTGGCCCTGAGAATTCTATCCAGACGCTGCCGCTGCTGCTCCCTCCTGGCCCTAGGTTCCCTCTTGAACCTCCATCGAAGAAACCTACCCTTGTCGGTCCTCCTTGATCAGCTACTATTTGGTTATCCTCGTCATTGGTCCAATTCCGTGAGATCTGTCCTGCGATATCTATCTTGTGTTTGGACCGAATCGTTAGCGGATAGAGGGCCAGTATATAACACCCATACGCCTCTCTGACCGCTCTTCTGCATCCTTCCACGGCTTCGCGTAAGGTCCTAGGCTTCGCCTCGTCATTGTGCAGTCGATCCACATTCCATCGCCAGATCGCTGTCACCACTGTGGCGTATCCTTGTGCTCACATTTCAGTGCTCACTTGGAATAACATGCCTCCCGTCTCCTTCTCCCTGCCTGCTCCCCAGTCTGTCAGCCAGCGCGGTACGTGTTGCAGGATGAAACTGAAAATGTCTTGTACTATCTCGTCACCAAGCTCATCTTTGTTCCGGTGTTGCTCCTTTCCTTTGCCCCAGGCATTGCGCATCATGCGCCAGAAACGCTGTGCATCTGGGCAGATCCATATTAAATGCCCCTCTCCCCCTTCTCCACTGCTTACACACCCTTCTCGTGCGCACTGAAAACCTGTGTCTCTGCCTGCCCACAGCCTCATCCTGTGTAGTTTTAACTTGACTATGTTTTGTTTTTGATAGGCGGTGACGCCTTCCATTCGGTGTACCCTCTTCCACGTTAGCAGCCGTAGTGCCTTTGCGATACCAGCATGCTGTCTAGCCCATGTGCGTGTAATTCGCTCTCCCGCTGCCAGGGCAACTTTGACGCTTTCCTTGTCTAATACGCCTTTCGGATTTGGGACCACCTTCTGGTTCCTGCCCAGAGCGGCATCATCCTTGTGAGCGCTGCATGGGGTGTGATTACCACGGATTTGACGTCTACTTTGAGTGTATTTGCAACGGCTTGCCGCAGTGTACCCTGCTCCGGTGTCCACCTGACTTTGCTTGTGGCTGACCCCCATGTGTGCTGTACCCCGACTCCGTCGCTGTCGTGAATAACCTCAAAGACGTGATTCTTGTCCTCCAGCGGATGCTTAACTTTGATAAAAACCCTCCCCGCCCCTCGGGAAGGCGAAATGTGGCTGTAAACATCATACCTGCATTATGATATAAGCTTACATGTGAAAACAAAGAGCTCGCGATTCAAAAAGTCACATTTTCATTGAAGGTCAGACTAATTTTGGTGTTCAAAATTAGTCAGTATTCAGAATTTAGTCTGTACGAAATGATGTCAGACTATTTAGTGTGAGCTCGATGAAAAGTTGCTTACAGTAATGAGTCTGGACCAGACTAATTACTGTAAATACTGTAAGTGGGCTCAAATGCATCCGCGCAATAAACGAGCGTAGACGCCCAAAATAATTTCTGTGAGTTTGTGTTTGTTTTGAGAGTAATGTTTTGGAGGGCTCATTACTCGGCCCATACTCAGCCTCTAAAGATAGAAGTTACGCTAGTCGTTGCAACGGTGTGCCTAAATCACAAAACGTAATTAGGTTAGTTAGCAGCTTTACCTTTGACGCCGTCTCAAATGTATCTTACCTCAGTCCCCTCAATGCAGAAATCCAATGTGAACCCGGACTTCCATGGCCTCAACGATTTCCATTCCGCGTTCACGCGATAAGTACTGCCCTTGGAGACATTGATAGCCGCATCCCCACGCGCACACCTACGCGGACAACCCTTATGAGAGTCGTAAGCTCTTGTCGTCTTGATAATTGTCTCCCCCCCGTGCTCAACGCGAGACCTCAAGGAGGCTCCTTATCAAACGGGGGTAACTCTGCTTGGTCTCCGTCAAGTTGAGATCTGACGAGGGGTCTAGAATTACTACACTTTGCTCTATCGAACGGAGGCGGGTTTGCATGCTAAGGCAGACAGGACGACGCAAAGAAATGAGGACGTAATTCTGCTCTGTTTGAGCGACATCTTAGTTTTTGTGAAGGTGTGACTCGGATTAGGCTGATGATAACTACACCGGACAGATATTGGTTTGCTTACGTGATTCCCCTAACCTAACTAATCACTTGAGGATGGTTGTCATGGGCACACAAATCCCTTAAATGGCATACGTAGCATAGCAATTCAGCGCCCTAGCGTTAGTTCTGAGAATGAGCAATTTAACCCACGCAGCATAGAGGACAATGAAGAGATCTATTTCTTGGATACGGAGATTCATCAATCGCAGACTGTACCAAAGCCGTGTCGATGGTAAGGCTCGGCGACCCGGGCTTGAATTCATCCCCACTTTTAGACCTACACCTATCTCTGAGGTTTAGATCAGTCGGGGCAAAAGTGATACCGACTTCACTTTGTTAAAAGCGACAGCCATGCTTGGGGGTGCGCAATCCCGGCAACGACACTAAAGCTAAAATTCATTTGAACTCACTATGCGATCCTCCGAGAAATCGAACGTGTCTCTTTTAACAAAGGATCAGCAGCGACACCAAATGGAGAGCTGTGATTGGCCACAATCGACCTGTCTCCCTTAAAAATAGCTCCCTTTACTAAGGGAAGTCGGGACCGGACCATGCTAATTTGGGACCGGTTTCTAGGTTAGGCACCAAACGGGTGGGTCTATTAATAGGGGGTTTCAGACATCACGCTTGTTGGCCTTATTTTTAGCCTCATCGTTTGCAAAAAATTAGACGAGAAATGAGCCTCGACAGGCACATCGTTTGCCTCTCATACTTTCAGAGACCCCATCGTTTGCAAAATCCTGCGATATGATATGCTCGATATAATTTACCTAGCATACCTTAGCGCAACAATCATTTATCGCCTCATTTCTTGCGTCAGATTTGCGCGGAAAATGAGATGTCTGAAACCCCCTAATACATGTATGTGCACTTGCCTGGTGTAGTTATTCTCACCGCTCGGATTCTGTATACCGGCAAGCAGAGGTTGGAAAAAATATCTTGGCATGCATTTTTATTGCTACTGCATAACGCAGTCGTGTCCTGCAATACTACACGAGCTCGCAGTCGGGTATTGCAATATGTCGTCATTGCGCAATATAGTATTTTCCAGTTTTGCATATCTTCAAGGATGTGTAGCCGATGCTTTTAAACCCCTTTTAAAGGGTGTGTAGCCCTTTAAAAAGGGTTAGACACCAGTCCGTTTACAAATTTGGGTTTAATCAGGCGCAGTTTTTTATTGCAATACACGTCGCGTTCGCAGTTGAGTATTGGTACTGCGTTTTCCCTCGCAATAATACACTGCAGGAAAAAAAATATCCGGCCGGAAAGACAAATGCTGGCCCTGCCAGACGTTCTCCACCACGTCAAACGCTTGACGACGAATATTACGATATACCACGGTTTGTTTCCTAAAATTACAAATCACGAGCCTGCTCGAGTTTACGAATTTAAATCAATCAAAACGGTGTGGAATCTGGCCAGATACGCGTAAACATCTCCATGGCATCGATGAGTTTGGACGAACTGCTACTGCGTCGATGGGACCTCGCAGCGTCTGCAGGTGTGACGGCTGTGAGATGAAAAGGGGATGCAATGAAAGCATTAACTGACTGAGCCCTGGAGCAGGTATTATGCGCACGAATGTGGACGACACGATGCGTCGCCGGATCTCGGGGATGTTGGGGCTTGTTGTTCAGTTCAATCCAAGTCATCTCTATGTGAGGGGACCAATACAATTGACACAAACTCTCGGGGGATATTGAAGAGTGAATGTTGTGCTACGTGTGGAGTTGCGCAGAGCAAACGACCAGTGGACTCGCAGTTACTGAAGCCGCCAACTGATGACGTTTCTGCTAAACCGAAAACCTCGGGGTTCAACTTTACGAAGGCCAAGTACGAAGGCCAATCTACGCGTTCTTATAGCCAATCAGGGGCTGATCTTAGGCGGCTGGTTATGGTTACTCTCTCTGATGTGCAGGAGGTCTGAGATTCTAAGTGGATTGCGCTTTGCAACTGGCGACGAGCAGCACCTTTCATCTGTACAAACCATTGAGATGGAAGATGAGGAGGATGTTAGTGGCAATGAGGCAGGGCACTTCGTTCTAGTTAATGTGTCTCCTTTAGTACGAGATGGTGTTTTCTGGGCTACAATTATTATTGTGGTGTGTAGTACTGCTGCTAACGTTACCAACTATGCTGTACGTACGTGCAGACCCGAGGCCACGTGTTGTTCGTGCCCGAGTTAAATCTCGTGAAACCGCAGAAAATGACGAAGAACTTTATGTTATACGCTCTTAGCATCTCCCAGGCGATGCAGCGCAAAGATTTCGCTCTAGGTACGTTTCACCTAATTCAAACCCGAACACAGGAACTACACTCATAACCGGGGTCGCTGACAGGGTTCAACAGTGCTGGAGCTTGGTCCTCTGTCAATCACTTTCATCTGCAAGGCTACTTCTTTCCTCAGATTGAAGGCGTGGCTAGTGTAAACTTTCCTGTTGCGGCTCAGCTAAGAGAAGAAATGTTCCGTGTCGGCGGGGCAGTCGTGAACCACCTTCCGGATTGGAAGACGACTTGCTACGCTATTGAGCCCGAGGACACAGCTAGTGACGGAGTATCCGTCGTGGAGGTTGCTTGGGCACTACTGGAGCTTCTACAGTCTCAAGGAATTCCGCACAATGTCGTCATTGTGGGCTTGGTGGTGTTCATCTTTCCGCGTCAGCCACAGTGCGAAAACGGCATCGGCTTGTTCACTGACAGTGCATCCGACTCTGACACAACTACAGCACCTGTTGGACGTCTGCGAATCGCCGTAGCTGAGCTCTCGGGACTTGTCATTGCTGGAGATAACGTCGCCTACGCCAACCTCACGGAGGAGTTATTCAACATGATCTTGGAAAAGGAAGTGTCTCTCTCAGCGGTAAGTGTTCCATATCCAACACATCGAATGGACACGGTTTTGACTCAACCTTTGGCGTGGAATGACTTGCATCAGAGAGGCGAGGCAGCACTCATAGCAAGTTGGAAATATAAAATTGATATCAAGACGATGTAGTGTCCACCGTGGCGTAAATCGATAGACTGGAGCAGGCAGCAACGGCAAAGTAAAATGCCTACCGCACGCAATCTCCAGAATTTGGCAACCTGGACTTGTATTTTTGGCTGAAGCTCATAATTTGTTGGTATGGCCACTGAAGATAATGACGACAACAATTTTAAAGCGACGGTGTCTTCGTCGGCGAGTGCACTTTGCTCAAGAATAGACTCGGCTTACTACGAAAGGCAGCCCATGGGCTCCGGTTGCAGCTCGTTTGGTAATGACTTCGCGCCTTTCGACCCAAAAGTGACCTCCGTCAAACACTTCGAAATACATCGAATCGTAGGTCAGGGCGGCTTCGGCAAGGTGAATGCTGTCATACGCAAGAAAGCGACTCCGGTCAAGTGGCTTGCGATGAAGACGTTGTCGAAGGCGACAGTGCTCAATAGGAATTCCGTCAGTATAATCTGGAACGAACGACACTTGCTCACTCAAGTCCACGGCCCCTTGATTGTTCGGATGCATCACACATTCCAGGATCGTTACAATTGCTATGTCGTCATGGATCTGCTGCTTGGTGGCGACCTCAAGTATCACCTCGAATTCACACGCAGAGACGGCTTCCCAGAGAGAGAAGCCAGGTTCTATTCAGCTGGTGTACTGCTGTCGCTGGAATATCTGCACGGGCTCAAAATCCTGCATCGCGATGTGAAGCCAGAGAACATCATCCTCGACGATAAAGGCTATCCTCGCCTCACAGACTTGGGTATTTCGGTTCAAACAGCCAACTTGCGATTCCAAAGTCGTAGCGGTACTGTTGCGTATATGGCCCCCAAGATCTTCCGGGGCTCTACTGAGCACGGCACACCTTCAGACTTTTTCAGTCTGGGTGTGCTGGCATACGAACTTCTACTTGGACGGCGGCCATGGAATGGCGGTGTGCGCTCGCACCTGGAGAAGTGTCCAAACGTCATCAAAGACTTCTCAAAGAGTGTATACGACAAGTATTATCCTATAGAACTTCTGGACAGCACTTCCGATACCAACGCCAAGCTATCACATAGTTGTCGGTCATTTCTACGAGGGCTGTTGCATCCGATCGAGTCTGAACGCCTTGGCGCTGGGCCCAATGGCATTATTGAAATCAAGAAACATGACTGGCTACGAACCTTCGACTGGGATGGATACCTTTCACATACCCTCACCCCACCCTTCGTTCCTGTCGTCGATGAAAACAAAGCCAACTGCAATACAGCTGCCCAGGACTTTGACGACGTACTCAACGTGAATTCACGTGGAGAGCGAATTTCAGCAGAAGACCAGGAAAAGTTCGCGGGGTTTGAGTTCAACATTGATGCCAACAACCCTGTCACGATATAACACGTCATTGCCTTTTCTGTTCGCTCTACCCTAGTTCGTTCCACTCACTCACCTAGGCCGTCTGCCGGAGGTTGCTGAGTTCTCGGTCAATGCCTTCTAAGGCTTCTAAGCCCTTCGATTGGATGGAGAGGAACCGGTCGTTCGCAACAATAAGCGGATTATCGCAAGTAGGAATGTCAGGGTTGACTCGGATGAGTGTCGCCTGGGGATGACCGCAGCCCTCAATCACATCCGCGACAACCATTTCGGTCTCTCTCCGGACAGATGGAACCTAGGGCACAGAAGTCATCAAATGTAAAATAGCATAAGCGCATTTTCCATCACCTAATTCCTTCCGTCATCGATTTGATACGAACCCGTGTTCCGCAGCCGATTTCAAGCACGACCAGGTTCAGCGTTGGGTCTTCTTCAAGCATCTGGAGGAAGATACAATGATAATATAGTTATTATCAGCAGACAGTGAAGAACCATTGCCCACCTCTTGCTTACCAGTTCCATCACCGATTCCCATGCAATGTATCCGTTCTACAAAATCCGAGTACATGAGCAAAGGTAGCGTATAACAAGTATTCTAGGCCACAACGCACCTCTTCTGATGTATTTGCGATCCACTGGCTGTCGTGAAACATCAGCACATTAGGACGCCCTTTGCCCCCACATTCCGGACATGTCGTAGCCTCTGCGTCAGGTGCTCTCATCGTCGCCACATCCAAGTCAAAACGGAAATTGGCAGGCAGCATCCAGATCTTCTCACATGGCTCTCGAGCGCCAGTCTCAACATCGCCCGCACACTGCCATGTCTCCACACTGCCATGCAGCTCATAGACCTCCTTGCTGTCAAAATCTCGCTTGAAGTGCGAGTCCACCTACAGAAAGCGCGATTGTCAAAACCACATTTATCAAATTGGCAGAAAGCGATGCAACCAACATCAATCCCGTACATTGGACGTGTAGACGAAGAACTGGTCGTTGGTCACGGAGTCGGTCGTCACTCCGGCTGGAAGAGCTTCACACTTCTTGAGTCGATCGAAAGCAGCTCGGAACCTCGCTCTCTTCTCGTCTGCATTGCTGCCAATGCCTTTGACTCGAATTGCGTCTCTCCACTTGAGTAGGATCTGGTATCCTCGATGGTGTGTCGTGTCTCGGTAGGAATTGGTACAACTGCCCCAGAAGCCGTAGAAAACCTCCTCGTCCTGCTCCAGCATGTAGGGATCGCACAGATCCTGGTACTCCACGTCCAGTTTCTCGTACGCGTCCACCTTTGCAATGTCCCTGATGTTACACATAAAGTTACAAAGTTTACACTTCAGTTTACACTACTTGTACCAACATTTTAACAGGGTTCCGCACGCGTAAACGGGCAGGGACGAGTCGGCGGAGAAGCCCGCGCCTGTTGCAATTATGAGGAAGTCGGCGCCGGCCAGTTTCTCTGCGTAGAACATGAAAAGTTACACAGTATTTTATTTAATTTTACATAAGATGTAAAGTGTTTGTTACAGCATGATTAGTTCGATTCTAGCGCAAGTTGGGGAGCGAATTGCGCCGCTTTCTAGAGCGGCGATACTGGTAGTTACAGCGAGACTATTGCACGCACCTGCTGCTGCGCGCCAGGCCTTCTGCGGGCTGCTCTCCATGACCGTTGATGCGGTAGCAGCGGCGCTTGGATGCATTGGACCAGAATGACTGTAACAAAGTGACGCAACATATTGTATCTCTCGTTCAAGTATATCCGTTACTTAAACAGGTTAACATGAAAGTTCCGAACCAACCCTGTATTCTGGTCTAACATCACTGGGTGATTAATTTGCATTTGGGTGTGTGCTTCTGTCCCGTGTTGACAATGCGTATTCTCTCAAAAGTGCTGTTTCTTCGTGCCGACTTCCGCGTTTTAACTCCCAGTGCCATACTAATATTGAACTTGCGCACACACCAGTAGAAGCATTTCCACCACGCGGCGGCTTTCTTAAACTTCCAAGTGGTAAACGCCAGCGATTGCCCTCTCTTTTGCAACCGATTCAGCAGCCTTGTCGACTCTCAGGAATCGGTTACTGGAGATCTCGTTGAGTGAGCGATCGCTATTATTGGGTTGAGCCAACAGGGGAATTTTCTTCGACTGCTGCGAGGTCGTGGTTTCAGGGGTACCATCGGTGCTATTAGCGAGAGAAGTCGTAGCGAAAAAGAGAACCAGGAAGTGGAAACGCACGGATGGTCTTGAGGTTTGGCGCTTGACTGGTGTAACGTGTCTTCTGTACCCTGCACGCCGGGCCTGGTCGTTTGCACTAGTGCCGTCTGGTCCAAAGTCCGGACGGCCGTCAGTGGCAGAACTTCTGTCCTCTGCGCCGGTGTGTGTCGTTCTGACAGCGCCACCTATTTTATTTACTGTTTCCGTTTCGTTCGACTTGCTACAGTCCCCACTAACGCAACGTCAATCAATCTCCTACAGCACTCAGCACCAATGTCCGTTGAGCTATCCGTCGACGCCCACTAGCCACTTGGGTCTAGCCGGAATGCACGCTGGCAACCGCCTCTTACAACGCAGCGTACGCAGACTCGAAGGCTGACCCTTCTACCCGTACAACTCACCGAGACAGCACCAGTAGTGCCCACTTAGTCACTTGGACCCTACGCACGCTCACGCCGCCCCTTACAACGCAACCGTCAGCAGACTGGGGGGCTACAACCCCCTGACCTCGCACACCGGAGTCGTCTCTTGGCTCTGCACTCGTCCGTCCGCCTGTCGTTCACCGGCCTCGACCCGTTAGCCCAGTGCAGCTACCGTTCCGTGTTCACGTGTGTTCTGCACCCGCTTCCGATCCGTCCGTTCTGTTCGTCCTTGGTGTCTGTTGGTGCTCTCCAGCGCCACTTCGACGCTACGCGCTTTCGCCGCCGCTGTAGAGTGTCTTGTGCTCCACAACGCCGATTTCAGAGTGTCGTGCGACCTGCTGCCGCCTCTATCGTCTGTTTCCACGAATGTCACACACCAGGTCTTCTCTGTGTGTACTTCAACATACCGTGTACTGTACATATCCGCCACCGTTCTGCTCGACGCATCGGCAGATTCGTCTGCTTCGTCCGTCTGCTCGGCTGCCATGACACCACCGTGCAGTGCTACCACCACCTCATTACACTGGTATTGTCACCAATTGCGAAGTGAAGGACGACAGGACTGACTACAAACGTTAATTCAGTGCATCTGCAGTACCGGAGGTTTTCAAGGAACTATCACGTACGATATACAGTAGTAATTGTCACGCTTCCAAGCATGACGCCCTTCTTGAAGCCAGATGGGTACGTTACAGTAACATTTACGTGTAGCAGGGATTGCGTGACGTTTAGAAAACACTAGGACTATTTCATTATGGAAGTGGATAAGGTCACACTATGGGATCCGGTAATAAAAGCGGTAAATTACTTGTCGCCAATAAATTACTAAAATTTAACGGGCTTCATATTTCTGAAATTACCCCTCACCCCCCTTTCTCTCATCCCCAACGTTTCAGAGCCGTTCATTTCGAAAGCGCCGCAAGAGATCGCAATTCCCGTCAGCAATGGCAACCGCGGCGTCAGCTGGCTCGGAGCCTGATGTCGACGATACACCGCAGAAGTAAATGAGCCTGAAGCTCACGTTCCGGTGTCCATGGACAAGCAATGCATAGCGCTGCCGATGGATAAACGGTATTCTGACAGCTGGGACGCGTTTGTTTTAGTATCTGGCAGAGTATCAAGACAGGGCCCACCAAGTCTTCCGTAAAAGAACGTCTACAAGTAGCGAGGCGAGAAACAGGGACCTTGCGGCACGTGGAAAACTCACGCCAACAACAGAAATCCCTGCATCGTTTGAGAAATACTGCTGGCTGCTGATCTGTACGCATGGAAGGTCGCGAGCCAGTCGGTCCACCGGCAAGCGGGACAACTACTTCCTGAAATCGACAAAATGCGAGGCTCAGCTGTCAATCACAGTAATGTGGGCTGGCGAGTTGGGTTTCCGAGTGAAGGTTACGCAACAGATAACGGCTCATAACCACACACTGGACCGGCAGACATACGATAACCACCCCGCCAATCGCCGTATTGATGATCCTGATGTAATCGATTTCGTCGACGAGGTGCAAGCGGCTGGGGCAAAGAAGAAGATGATCATGGAGTTTTTGCGGCGGCGAACAGGTATGGGTTTGATTTACACGAAGTATGATCAGTTGGGGAATATTAACGCCTGTGTTTATTAGGAAAACAAGTAACACTACGCGACGTACACAATCTCGTCGCTAAGCTAAAAGAAGCTCGGCGTGGTGCTACCACCGTCGAATCTAGACTGGAGTGTTGTCTTCGAGATTTTTGTTCTCAGAAAGGGAACCCAGCAACGATCTATGTGGACGACGAGAAGTTGGCTCAAACAATCACGTTCCAGACATACCAAATGCGCCGGGTTTTCGAGGCATTTCCTGAGATGATGATGGTTGCGGCCACCCACAACACGAACGGCGCTCGGTATAAACTGTTCAGCTTTATGATCCACCACGCGTTCGGCCAGGTAAGTACCCGATTCGTGCATTTGGCGACGTTTTGTGTCGTGGTATCGTGGTGTGGCTTTTTGTGACTGGATGTGTCTCGTTGTGTGTGTATGGTGCCATTTTGTGTGTATTGTGTGTTTTCGTGAATGCTGGACGTAGGTGCAATACGTTCAACACGCCCTGATGGAAAATGAAAGTGCGGAGTGCTTGACTGACGCAGTGACGTCTTTTAAGTCGTTCAATCCAACATGGGATATAGTCCGTGTTATCATTGTTCATAAAGACTTCGGCGAGATCGCGTTGCTTCAAGCAGCATTTCCGGGCGCCTGGATCCTTCTTGTATTTTTCATGTTGTGAAGTACCTTCGTGGAGAAAATGCTAAGCGCGACTATGGAGTGTTTGATCGAGAAAAAGTGGAGGATGCAGTTCACAAATTGTTCCCGGATCAAGTGAGCAAGATGATCATTAAACATGAGANTCCGGCTTAGATACTTGATGAAAGCTTTGCGTGTTTAGATATGCATTCATCTAACTGATCGCGTAAATGAACAAACGACAATAAAATTTGTGCATTTATATGCTACGCGTAACATGCATGGTCACCAACTAGAATTCAATGTGTCGCCGACTCCACGTTATGGTCGTGCCCAGATCACACAAGTCCACCGGGTTCCTCACTTCCGTGTTCGTCGTTCAGCGAGGCCAGGGGTGATCGGCGTTTTGGCTTGTCTTGCTNCACAGTTCTCTAAGTAATGCGTACAATCGAGCAACATGACTCGGATTGAGCCGGAATACGCGCAACATCTTCGTTTGCGCAAACATTCTATCGAGCGAGAGGATCTCTACAAACTACGAAATTTTTGAAATCTATTTGCGTAATTTATTCGCGTAGTGTGCCATTTGCGCCTTGTGTGCCTTTCATATTTCTTACCTATGGTGACAAGAGGGTGACTCTAATATGCACTTAAGTACGAAAGCACACAACCATTGTGTGACTCTAACATCAATCTTCATTTATTGCACTTTGCAGATGCAAATGTCGCTCCTTCTGGCCACTTCTTGTTCACACCCCATAGTTTGATCGTCATAGGACATCCAATTCGTTTTGAACCGCGCATGATACGCACCCGGTCCCCATCCAAAAGATGCCCGGTGTACTTGGCCTTACCAGCACGATCACGCTCGAAATATTGTGCGAACTTGACCTTGTATGTGCCCCAAAGATAAACGGTCGAACGTTGGACACATTGGAGTTGTTTACTTTCATCCAAGCGTGCAGTACGAGCTTGGCTGCGTCGTAGCTGTAGAACACACACTCCGTTGGAGGCTGGACAAGAAATACTTGGATGTTGGGGGTCGATAGTGCAAGCAGAGCAGCGTGTGGTCCTTTGTTTTGCGTGGAGTTGAGTACGTTAGGCTGTCCAGCGGTAACAGTCGACGTAGTAATCGGTACGGCGTCCTGCCTGATGTGGGCGTGGCGTTGAGCGAGACTGGAAACTGAAGGCTGGAGCGGCGGTTGTCTAGTTGCAGAGTGAGCTAATGCAGGCGGTGCATGTTGTGGCAGTCTCTGATATCGCCGCCACTTTACCGAATATAGAGGATGTTAAAAAGATAATAGAATCTAGTAGTGATAAGAGCCGAAGACGACTCAGTCTCTAGATCGAGTCTACTAAACCGAAGACGATTTCGGGTGGGCGTTCAACTTTGTTTGACTTCATACCGGAACGTGGTGCCTCGCTTCCTCGAGTCATCCTGTCCGACCAAGACTTAGCTTCGCTGAACGCTATACGACGGGTGTTTCCGTCAGCCTCTACCAGAATCTGTCGATGTCATACGAATAGGAATGTGGTGAAGCGGCTCCGCGAAATTTGCAGATCGGGGGGGGGGGGGGGGGGTCCTCAGGCACATAGCGCCCGACCCATCGACTAACGGAGGGTACTCCGAAATCCGTTGGATGCCCAAAACCTTACTCACTTTTTGTACCCGTTGGTAGGCTGGATTTACTCATCGGGTGATCTCGAAGGATGCACTTGTGTCGATCATGGACTGCCTTGGCTGGGCAGCGGGAACTTGTGACAACGGCGCGGAAAATGCTTCACGCTGTGTCGTGTGTGTGTGTGGGGGGGTCTAAACCCTCCCTTTTCTTGCTTACCGCTTCCTTTAGCGGATCTTGAGTTGAGGGTCGACGGACTAATTGACCACGCAGATAATTCCAGGCAGTCCGGGGCTTGTGCTGTAACGGCAAATTTGCCTCTGATTCATGTGTTAGCTTGTCCTAAAACCTATCATATGCTTCTCATACAATTATCTGGATCTTCTAACTTCACTGCCTCTCCGTTCGCTGCCATTCTTTGTTCCAACAGTGGAACCCGGATTGAGGCTCTTCTCTCAAGATCAGCGTAATCCCTATCAAAAGTGATATCATTTGGTTCGTATGATCCTCATCAGATATGCTGAGCATGTAGCCATCAATCTTGGGTTCGTCAACCTCGCTGGTGCCTCACTTGTATAACTTCGTACCTTGGTCGATCTTGATCGATGGGCAGAGATTGAACAGGAAATTTCCGTTTCCATTTCACCACAGGAATGTCTTGAGCAACGTGCGCCAAGTCCTTGGTCAGGTCGTGGTGGAGCAAGTCTCCCCTGGACAGGGCAAGTACAAAAAAATGAACATGTGGGAAATAGACTATTGGATGATAACCTACTATGAAGCTCTGAACGCTGACACGGAGGTCGAATTCGAGGAGGTTCGATCTACACTAAAAACGAAAATTGCCATGGTAGCTGCATACCTTGAACACCATTTGTGGCAGTATAACTACACGACCGTTCGTTGTTGGAACAAACGGTATGCACACTTCGGGTATCAAGACTGGAGGGCACCCATGCCAAGTGCAAGCGTTGGCTTCAAACAAGGCATGGTTATTTGTCCACAGTTTCCCCGAAACTCCTGCCTTCGTGGTTATCCTCAGCACGCGCTCTGGATTATGTCGGCGCGTAAACGGCAGGCCGTGTTTACATGAGTTGATCACTATAATCGAGTCAAGTGGCGCCTGAAGCTCAGACCTGCTGACTTCGATGCACACTGGCGCATTCGGAGATTGGAAGGTATCACTGTATCACCTCGGCTAAGGTGCCTGCCGTTATCAGAACTCAAGCCAGCGCAGCAACCGAAGTCATCGTGCCATTCAGGGTGTGTTTGGTACTTTGCCTTCCTTTAGATCGATTTTTGCTGCATTCAGCAACGACAACGCAACACTTGATGGTACTGCACTCGGAGATTTGACACAAACCTTCGAATAATCCAGCGCATCCATGGGGGGGGTACGCAGGTCTTCAATCTCTACACTGAGTACATTTGATTGTCTTTCCAAACGCATCCTCTTTATTCAGTAAAAATAAAGTCATCACGAGTAATTATCCTTCCACGGAGAATATAGCTCAATTCGATGTAAAACCTTAATTCCAGCTATCCATTTCAGGTCGTATCACCGATATCAACACCATTGTGATCACAGTCGACAATTCACTTCGTTCCCGAAGAAACTCGCAAAGCGACGCAGTGCATGACACGAAGTGAACGGGATGCTGTGCGTACATAGACTCCATCCAATAATTCACGTGATGCAATTCCGTTTGAACCTGCTTGCCATTGATTCCCGAAAGGAAGTTGTCAGACTCGGATACTAATCTGGTTATCAATACTGGAACAACGCAATTTTACGTATCGGTGAAGCTCACCGATCGTCAAATTTTTGTTGTTGATAAAGGCCGCCCTCGGCGCTTGCATTCGTCATCGAACGCTTCAAAAGCACCCAGGATATTACCATCGAGCAGGTCAGCAGTTACATCTATAGCAACGACAGCACACGTGCCTTTTGGTGAAGCTCCAAGGTAGTGAGCCTGTTCATCGTGACGACAGTAGTCGTAAAACGATACGACATCCGAAGGTTTCCACAAGCCCACCACGCCGCACGAGTCTCCCAATTTGTCTTGTCGAAGGCGATAACCCGGTAGCAAAGAATCAGGTCAACGATATTCTTCCACTAGATCACACCACTGAACTCAATAGCAACAAACTCCGCTAATTTTCTTTTGGTCGACAATTGCATACACGAATCCATTGTCGGACGTGTCAACACGGGTGGCAGGTGGAGGATAAGAAGGCACAACATACCCGTATTTGCGTGAACGGGTTGGCGCAAATGGCGAATTTTCCTAGAGTGCAGCTACCACCGCCATTTCCCCCGCCAGTACTAGCACATTTACCATTGCAAGTACTTGCACGACCTGCATTTCCAATACGACCATTAATGCACCTGAGATTCTCTGACTCTCGCGGTACGATCTCCACGGAATGCAGCTGGTCTCTCCACCCCAGCACTTACCGGGATACTGCATTTGCGAGCTGTCGATAACTTTCTCCCAATGTCTTCGCATACTAGAAGACAATACCCAAGTCATCTGCTATTGTTGTTGCACACACGGCCATCCCATCGCCTCTCTGCGAGTCGCATCGATTAATCCGGGGAGGCCGCATCGACAGCGGCGAGAACAGGATCTCGAGAATGCCAAGCACTTGAACGGGATCTGCTCGCCGCGTTCGTAATCTATACAGGAAACACAGACAAAACCAATTTTCTGGAGGAGGAGGTCAGAGGTGCCTATGTGAATTGAGCGCTATGCTCATCGCAGCTTGCGATATGACGTATTGTGACTCTGACCAGCGTTCTCCATCACCAGAAAGTAAGACACATTCAACGCGACACCTGCTCTTTAGTGCACGTTCTATGCTCGATAGTTTCTCCCAATTACATGTATAAAAAAGAAAGTACCAACTACTTCTACATAGACAGGCTACTATCCTATTCCCCAAAATTGCACTGAATTCACGAGACGCAGCGCTGCAAGGCTGGACTTTACCTAGAAAGGTTTAGCATCGAAATCTTGACATTGACGTCTCCACTAAAGGAGTTTCAGTATCGTTTGGAATCGCTCGATCTGGTTTGTCGTATTATTATAATTATAGCTATCCTATCGGTAAATATATCGATTTGTCCCTTTTATAAATAATACGATCTCGGATTGTTATACTAAGTATAAATCTAGCAAGCGGCTACAGTATATGGCAGATTCCAGAAACCGTTCCGGACACGCTCAAGTCATATCAACATAAAAGATCTTGCGTTACACATCCAATTCGGCCAGCTTATTTATTTCGGCCACAGGTGAGTAGGGGAGATTTGTGGAAACAGGACACCAAGCACGTTCAAAAGTCATGTACAGAACCGCCTAAAACGGCATGTGGGCGCAAACGAAGCAAAAATCAAATATGTACTAATCGGTGTCGGAGAGATGTCTCTCCGTCAGAACAAATTGGGAATGAGTGCCCGACGCGCGATTATGGTCCAGTATTAGGAGCACAATGCAATCCAATGAATTGAAAATGAATTGACGGAGGACTCAGCTCGGTGCACGCCTCTGGGTAACACGTGTCCATTCGCCCAGAGGCCTTCTCCGACGGAACCGAATTTTCGTCACTCAGGCTTTTCGCAGGGCACACCACAATTTGCAGCTACCAGACAGCCATCACGTCGGACGCTCAAGGGATCCGCTCGCCCACGGTCTACGTGAAGCCCTGACTGATCGTCTACACCAGCATATCTTAACAGGAAAGTAAGAGATTGGATGTCGGTTCGATTCCAGTCGATGGTATCATGATCTTGTGCGCCGCACGACTGGATCGGGTGGCGTGGTCGACGCACGGAAATGTACGCCATGTCTTCAGATATCTAGAGGTGAGTTGCAGGTGTACACGCGTCAACAACTTGCTTGCTCGTCTTCATGAGCAGGAATTGTGCAACGAGCGAGCGGGCGGCTTCATGATGTGACGACCTCACGAGCTTTCAGCGCTTTCTTAACGACGACGCCTTAAGCGTAGGCTTCTTCTGGTCGAAGGAGTGTAGGCGTTCATTCACCACAGTGTCCATAACTAAGGCAAGCGTCCACAACTCGCCCTTCTAGACCTGGTACGCGAGAGCACCGGCAGCGTCAGCTTGACTTGTCTCCTGCAGTGTTGCAAAGGGGTTTGGTACAGTACCATCATAATGGTGACAGCCGCTTTAGCCTCCGCTCGTTGGTTGTTCTTTCGTTCCATTGACTGTTTCCCAGATTTTATTTGCATATCACTTGAGCATGGACCCAACAAGCATGGTCGCTGTCGCGATTGGAGGCGTGGTAACAGCGGACACCGCTGGCGCTGTGATTTCTATTAGGCGAATGAACAGTGGGGTTTTATGTCTTCTAGCCTACCCAGTCCTCGTTTATAATGCTGACCAGTTGAACTAACACGTTTCCCAGAGTTGACGACAGCAGCGAGTCGCCGGCGGTCACGACATTTCTAACCTGCACGTGGTTCACTGTCTGCTAGTGTACGCTTAAGTGTTTTCCCACTCACAATGTGGTGTAGCTGGATCAGCAAAATCTGCGAAGTTGCTGGATCCGGCTTACCAACAGCGCCCAGACACCGACTAACGG
>LGSN01001162.1:0-12348 GCA_001314375.1 Phytophthora podocarpi
CCCCCGAACCAGCGGGAGCACGGAGATGACGAGAACCATACTACGCAGCAGGACGTCGATTTGAAGGTGATAGACTGGTGGATGGTGTTGACGCCAGAGCGCCAGTGTGGGATGGTGAAGTGATTCACAGTTCATTCATCCGTGGGTGCAGCAGCAGTACCAACACCTCGGCAGATGGTAATCATCAAAGTACCAACAACAGAGCGGTGCTGTCACTAGGCAAAGGAGCTGCACTTGGAGGAGTTCAAAGGGACGACGATACCGCAAGAGGTTGAACGTCACTCCAGACTTGGAGGTGATACTTGGTCGACAGAGGAAATGTACTATGGTGCCACAGCGTACATGAAGGATACAGACGTGACTACATAGACCAATAACATGAGAGAGGACGATAAGAACCTCGCGTACCTTGTGAAGACGATGCAGAAGAAGTATGGACACCGAGACAAAATTTTCCAGATCCAACAGCGCCTAGCCGCACGTGTACAGCAATCCGGGGAACGGCTCTTGATGATTTTACTGACAACCTGATCAACATCGGGTTTGGAAATGACTGGACCCCTCAGTCTTACGTGGATGCCTTCATAAACGGCATCAACAACGAGGTGACGGCTATGCGAGTATGTACCGTTGAACCCAGGACGCTAGAGGAGGCAGTGCAGTTCACTGAAGACAAGTGCGGGGTGTATGCCAAGGGATTCAAATCACTGCCTGGTGAGAGGCTCAACGACGCCACAATTAAGGCTGTGCGTACGGATACGATATGGCGACGCTGGCCCCTCAGCTAAACTGAATGAGACGAAGAAGGATGCGGTGCACCAGCTTGATTGAAAGAAGCTTGGGCCAGGGTTCGGAGGTGAAGAATGTTGTGATTACACGTCGTTGTCTGATCGCTGGGTCTTAATCGATAGTCGCACGTCTTGTGAGTGCCTAACATGTGGCCTGTGGGGGCAACAGTTGAAAGGACTCGAACGTGACGATCTGATTGGGGAATCCTTGGATAAAATTGAGCGAGACAGTTGAAGTGGGCATACCATATGTGATTGGCATGTACCTTGACGAGGCATTACCGTGTCCGTTGCAGGATATTGTGGCTGTTGCAAGTTTATGATTTGAAGCTCCGTGTCCGTTTCATTAGGGTGTGTCCGTTGCATACAGTTAACTAAAGTCAGCTGAAGGAGGTACTAGGAGAAGTACTAGGAGAAGTGCATGAGTAGGAGAGACCAAATAGGATAAAGATTTCTAACTCAAACCACTTCACTTTCAAATTTCTTCCATCCTCCTCACTCCACTTCTAGGCTTCGCCGACATTCTCAATTAAGAAAAACCACCCAACTTTGACAACTCAGGAAAATCATTCATTGGATTGGCTAAGAAGTACCCGGTCGCATTGGCTGCACTTCGTGCACTGATGATGGTGACTGGGATAGACCAAGTCACCGCAGCAAAGAACCAAACCAAGCCAGTGGTCAGGAACGCAAACTTGTCGAGAACACTGGAAGTCATGGCGAAGGACGATGGAGACGTCGTGGAGGTAGCCGCAGCGAACTAGCTGGCGACGGCAGAGAGCAACTCGCAGTAGGACCACGTAGAAACTAACGAATAAGGCGACGGTTATGGCAATGCCCGACAGGGGGTGGGTATGGCAATAGTGGCAGTGACTATGGCGTCAGGGGATTCAATTTCGGCCAAGGGTATGGA
Organism: Phytophthora podocarpi; assembly: GCA_001314375.1. Lineage (NCBI taxonomy): Eukaryota > Oomycota > Peronosporomycetes > Peronosporales > Peronosporaceae > Phytophthora > Phytophthora podocarpi. The sequence goes on from LGSN01001162.1 coordinate 1,702, forward strand.
GGTGGAGGACGTGGAAGGGAGCTGCGAACCGACGGGCCATCTGACTGCCGCATGATAGTGCAGAGGAAAGCCAAGACAAAGTGCAGCTATTGCGGAGGCAGAGGGCATTGGTTGCGGGAATGCCGGAAGCGCAGCGCTCAGATGGGTAACTCGGCAGAACGGCAACCGCAACAGGCACCCAACAGTGCCTGAATGAACGCTGCAGCAGCCGCAGTATCACAGGTAAACCAACAGTAGCAGAAAAGGCGGGGGGGGGGGGGGGGGGGGGGGGGGCTACTGCCATCCAAGGTCGAATACCCCAGTGGAGTAACATGCACGACTGTCAAGAGGAAAAGAACATAAGTACGAGGCCACGGGCAACGAGCGGTCGAGGTGCAAGGAGGGAAGGCGAGTTTGCAGCAGGAGCCCACTAGAGAAGCCATTACAACTACCAAGGGGAGGGTTGAGGTGAGGATGCCGTGAGTACATAAACCAAGGGAAGTGTGGGGCGTCGACTGTGGAACGGAAACGCAGGTGCCATGCACGGGACAAGTGAGGCCGAGTGTGTGTGATAGCGAGGAGACTGTGGGGAATTAAGCGTCTGCCGATGTGTAAGCTCAGCAGACGCAAGTGGGGTAGCGGATGCGGATGTGGTGAAGAACTTGTCAGCCGAAGACGATGGGGAGGAGAAAGACGGTGTGTCAGCGGCAGTCATACAAGTCACTACTGGTATGGCACCGACAGTGAACGAAGGAGGCAGTGATGTGACGACGGAAATGAGTTTGACACTGCTACGGAAATGGCTATTGCCCAACGGTGGAAGGCCAGTAGCTGCGCGACTCCGCCAGCGACGAGCCGCGACGGAACTAGCTGCTGCGAAAAGTAGGTTGGTGGCTGAGCTCCGAACGCATCGTCGGGAGGAGCACACCAAGACTTTGCGGCGGATGGTAAGGCGGATGATAGCTGCGTCGAAGTCGATAGGTGGTGTGATGTGACCGATCCTAGCTGCCTCGGAATCGCAGTTGGCTGTGGCAACAGGCAATATGATGGAGACGATGGCATGACAACTGATTGAGGCAGAAGACGCCGGCCGCCGAACAGACACTGACGATGTCGGTGAAAGCATAGATGCTCACGGCCTGTATGCCGGAGAAGGAGTTGACCGCAGCCGATTGGATTGTGTGTATTAAGCAGTATACAGAGGGATCTCCGATGGTGCTGACAGAGACCGGAACGCTAGTAGTGATTCATGTTCTTCGTTAACTAGGCCTGAAGGAGGCCAAGAAGTACCAGATCATAAACAGGACTCACAGGCTTCAACAGATGAAACAATCAACTCGACAATTGAGGGCTCCAGAACTAGCGGGTCGTGCAGCGAGGTCAGCAGGCGAGAAAAGAAAGACTCAGTGCAAGTATTGTCACGAGCAGCAAGCTATTTACGGAGATAGACAGCTGATCAAAGGCGACGACAGTCAGGTGGTACGGGTGGCGCAAATGCGATCGGAAATGCCAGTCGTCTGCTCACCGTGTTGCTAACCTTTTTCAAGAAGCACACGCGTGAAGTACGGTTTGATAGCTGTGCCCAGTTCAGTGAAGGCGACAGCGAGCTACACAAACACGGATGCAACATGACGTGTAACACGCCCCTGGACGTGAATATACGTTTGTCGGATGTAGAAGCCTAGGCTTACGCGATGGTGGCGGCGGGCCCAGGCGATGAATCCCTTGTTGGTGATGATCGGATGGTTCAGCAGCAAGTAATTATTGATTTTCGGAATCAGAAAGACGAAGTACCAGGATGTAAGTGGGCAAGAATGTTATCTACCACTCACATAGCATGGCATGACGACACTACTGCAAGCTAACGAAAGCCGCAGCGCTACAATACGTCTGTAGCAGACGATGAATCTGGCTATTGATACGCAGCGTGTCGTGCGAGTGACAGTGGATGAAATAGCCGGCTTAACAGGAGTGTTCACGCCTCAAATGATCTCCAAAAGACAGCTACCGACAGTTCCGACGGTAGACATCGTGCGCAATTGTATGGTTCGGGTGATGGTGCTGAATATCGAAGGAAGAAGGGAGAAGTTGCTGACAAGGGGGATGTGGGTGCCGACGGACGGGGCGACGCAGATCCTTTTCGCTAACGGTGAGCTGGAGATGCAGCGAGTGGCCGAATGGGTCACCACATTGCACAACGACGCCAAGCCACTTACAGACGAACCCAGGCTGGACATCGGAGAAATGAAACCGGGAGATAGAGAACCCTGTATCGGCAGTATGTAGAGAATGTGTGTGTGTGTGTCGGGAGGGGGGGGGCATGGATGCCACTGGTTAATGAAGACAACATCAACCCTGGAAACGCAGCTCCGATTATGATGCATCGACGTGATATACAGTAGCAGAGAACGCGCTCACCGACAAGGAGGTGAACTAGACGCTGCACCACGGCGTTGTCGAGGGTGGAGAAGGTGCATAGTCGGGGGGGGGGGCACGGTAGCGAGACAGCGGAAGGACAGCGGGGTAATTGGAAGAAAATATCCGGGACATCTTCGAATTCAATTAAAAGCAGACATCGCGATGGCTAGTAGAATGGGGGACTGGATATGACAGCGGGCCCTGGGATATTTTACACAAAGTGGCAAATGATATGTGGACGTTAGGATGCGCAACAATTGTTACAGCGGTGGGGGGAGGCATTTGAGCGATACAAGATGACCCTCTACTCGCACACCCAAGCTTCAAAATATTCAATAGAGATTGCGAATCACATTTAGAAACGGTGGGAAGGAACAGCGAACGAGGAGGCTGGGGATGGGAGGAAAAGGCTCATCAGGGTGGGTTTCGTTGACGGAGGCTCACATGGGGAGCCTGGATCGGTCACCAATTAAGTTGTTTGCCTACTTGTAGGTCTCGTTAGCGTCGAGTGTAACGTCCACTTCTTGAACGGACTTCTCTCCGGCTTGAACACAGATCCCAGAACACACACTTCCTTCCTTCTCCAGATAACCAATACAAATTGAGAGTTATATACAACACGGAAACGTTCCTTATTCTTTCGGACCCTGGAACGTATTGGGCCACAAAGCCAGTCAACTAAAGCTGCGTTCAGGATACTGGTCAATCCTGAAGCACTTCTGCTTCGCACGCTCGAATGAAGGAAACATACACACTCCGATACAACCCTACCCTGAACAATATTCGTCCAAGGCCTCAACGCAGTCTAGATATTAAGTTCAGGGGACGACTGCTATATTATCACCCCAAACCTGATATGAGAACCCCACCCCTATCGTATTACGCAATGGGTCCAACTAGGAAATGGAATGCACGGATCACCTCAAACGCTGACGCGAATTATCCCCACGCAAATGGACTTCAGATTTGTGGGGGGGGGGGACTCCGAACCGATGTATCCTCACAATCGGCGGACTCAGTTCCTGACTGGTAGACTACTTCTTCAACTTGCGCAGTAGGGAGTAAAACGAACTCTCTGTTTGTTATCTGCTAGACTATCGTTAGCAGTCTGTAAGTGGTATCCTTCTTCTGTGTTCTTCCGTGTTCTTCTGATATGCGACTAGCAATATGTATACTCGGTCTGTTGACGTAGACGGTTTCTGATTTTCTACCAGCTTCAATGTGTCGTTTTCCTTTAGCACCGCTGACTCCATAAGAACTCTGAACGTGCCTGCACGCAAGGTCTTTTAACTCGCAAATCCTTGAAACCGGCGCGTATGGCCTTCACATAGCAGGGGTTTAGGATTGCATAATGCATTCAGGTATCTGCGTTCAGGGAAGACATGCGCCCAGGAACATAACTGCGTCCAACCCCTTGCGGTCAAGGATGCAATCACGCTGGGGGTCGCATGTACGGACGTTCAGTATTTGATTGCTTGATTCTGGGGGCAGCGGCTTGTACACTGTTCTGTAGAGTGATTACTGGTTTTGCTGGATTCCGGGTGCACGATATCTATGTGCGTCCAAGGTTTCGTCGAGGCGGAACGCCGCATTCGATGCGTTTGCGTGGGTATTTTAGCCTTCTCTTGGGTCAACCCACTTGAGGACGAGGACGGCCTAGACAGATCTTCTGCGTTTCAGAATTCACTCTTGAACACAGGCTTCCAGGCCTAAAGGTCCCATTCTAGGGTTTGGTCGCACTCGCTCCACGGAATATAGCTGAATTCCAGCTCTCACTGTCGTGCGGTATATGACCAAGTCTGATATCTTTATCGGCCAATCAGGATACGATAATTTTACTGGTCAGGCGACAGCTTGTGACGTCATGATATAATCGCATTCAGTCTCGTGCCGTTACGATACCGGGTCTAAACCCCTCTCTTAGACACTAGCGCTCCCCTGCAATCCGGGCTGCCGGTACCGACGACCGTACGACGCTGCAGATATCCGTATCTCTACACACTACGAACTCGCACCGTGCAACAGCTCTACCGACTGATCTTCTTCGCTGCTCTTCTGCATCCATTGTTATTTTCTGCATCGGCGTCACTCGCACCGGACCGGTGAGCGACCTTACTGCTGCTGTGGGATGTTTTGTGTGACTCTCTGCAAGTTGGGAACGGAGCGTCTGTTAAGTATAATGCACGTGCACTTGCCACTCGACCTAATTATTTTTGCAATTGTTCGCGCGTGCGTACAACTATTCCTCACTCGTCCGCGTCATCCTGCCTTCGTCCTTGGCTCTTCGCTGTGCTGCTGACCGCGTCATCGCTCCTTGCCACACGTTTTTGCTTGCTGTGCGATCTAAACTGCGGGGTCTGCCCGCCTGCTAGTTGTTGCTTCGGGGTGCGTCATTTCACTCTGTGTCCGCCATCACTGGATCCATCCTCTTTGTCATCGGTGGCTTCATCTACTTCGTTATCGTGATGTCTGCACCCGATATCTCCGTCTCTTAATCCTCTTGTCCGCGTTCGCTGTCGACGTCTTGACCCTCCTGTTGGTAATCGCTGTCTTCGTCTCAGGGGTCCTCGTAGTGTTGCCTGCCTCGTTTCGTCAGTGGGGAAAGGAGTCACGCCACAAGAGGATTTCCATCCTCTTACTGCTGATTCCTTAGATACAAGAGAGTGGGTGTGTCAAAACCCAAGGCTTGGTGAATAGTACTACGTTAACGTCAACACCAATATCACCCGGAGTGGCATGCATATTGCGTCAGACCGCCACTAGCACACCTCATGTTGTATTGAGCTCTACATTGGTGAACAATGTGGCGACGGCGAACGTTCGTCGCCCAGGGTGTACAGTGGTCCTGGATAATCATCAGTTAAAAAGTATACAGTTGAAAATGCGCACACATTCTCGGTTAAGAATGGACATCGCTCATTTTCGTGTCGAAATCGTTTAACAGGGCGTCTCTACATGAATGTCGGGCACTCTTGGGAATTCATAAGTTCGGTTTTCTAATACTTCCTCCGGTAGGAAATGACCGTCCGATGGCTTTTTATATGTTTTGTTTTGTTTTTACAAACGACTATCGATCTTTATAAAAGTATACCGGCATTTATTAATATACCAAAATATAAAATCCTATTATCAGTATAGGATTTGCACGAGCCACATGGGGAAGCACGCTCCATGCACTCATCACCTCACCACATTTGGCATTTTGCTTTGTCTAAACGTAGGTCACCGCCAGCTCGAACTTCTCTGTTTTCGTGGTCTGTTTCATCGCTTAAAAATCGAGAAAGAAAAGGAGGGTATCGCAAGAGTATTCGTGCGAACAGTATACCGCACTAGTTCGTGGGGGACAACCTGTATGGCCTTCATTTATTAATAATCAAATTTCTGAATACCTACTTCTCGCATCAACCGGTTCTACCATAAGTTCTTCAAAACGCACCCAATTTTGATGAGCTTTCGTTCTCCGAACAGATGAGATTGCTCTCGTTTCAACAAGGTGCATCATGCGATTCATCTCGTCTCTCTGTAGAAACTGAGTTGAAACAAAAATATGCCAGACAATGATTTCAACCGGAAGAAGTACTTATCCGATGTCGCTGAAACTTGGCATACGGGTTCGTATTACTTCACCTCGATTGCCGCTTGTCAAGAAAAAAGTTACAGCTCGAACGTACTTTTTACAGGCAATCTTTTCCACCCAGAGGAAGTAGCTCTTAAAGTACGCTGTCGAAGCAGGCACGTTCAGCGACACAGCAACAAAATGAATTTTAACAATCATTGGTTCATAATTTAAAAAAAGAATTGTTTTTGCCGGGTAATAACTCGTTCGCCGAGCGATTGAATTTTGACCAATCAACGTGTGCGTAACGAGCAGCCCCCTCTGAATCGGAGAGAAATGAAAGCACTACGAGGGCGCTCGATTTTGACTACCCGTGCTTATTCCTGCGAGCTCTGCTTTTGAACAGCTCGTGGAATGTTGTGAGCGGGTGAAAACTGAAAACATCGGTTGGTTCAGTGGCGCACTACAGAGCTCAGTGGTGTTAAATAGGGCGTCATCCACCTTATCTCAATTCGCGTTCGAATGTGGAACAGGAGCCGGCCTTTTTTCGTCAAACGTCGTGTGTCGGTGAAATGGCAGAACGACACACTAATTCGAGGTGACTTGTTGCTGCTAATGGACCCTTCGATTCGACTACGGATAAACATGTCGGTATCGTTTCCGACGAGATGCTGGTGGCGGTTAGATGGCATTTTGTCCCCACGTGCTGGTGGGAGGTGATGGCGAGCCGAAACGAGATGCACGGAAGGATACCGTTCCCTTCAAATACTTTTTTATAAGTGTTGTACATGGTATTGACTGGGAGCCGCAGCGATGGTGAAAGAGAGCCTCGACTACTCGGACAAGTTCTTATTTTGTGGAGACTGCATGTGCAGTTTACTATGGCGAAGCAGAGCCTTTTGAGCGACTGCGCCAGCTGATGCTGTTGCGTATGGTACTAGTGAAACTGTTGGGGCTCAATGTGCGTAAAGTTGTCGACGAATTGGTGCTGAACGAACACTGTTGGTAGTTTCTAGCGCTTTGAACTAGTACTCACGCGCAGAACGTTGTGAAGGTGGTGATGAGACCAAACGTAGAAAATGTCACGCTGTACAGTTGCCGAGAATACGGATTAGAGTGCCGCTTTTGGCATTGACTTTCAGTGGGGGGGGTCTTCACCGGAGTAATAGTGTCGAGATGGTAGTCGAGGCTGCCGCATCCTTCCTTTAAAATGGGACTTCCCCGACAGCGTAATCCGCTTTTGCAGAATTCTGGAAATATGGATGTCTTCAAACACTGCTGATATCAGTTCAAGCAGAACCCATTTTCTCGATGACTTCTCGCTTTCAACGTGATTTACCTGCAGGATAAGAAGGTGAACGCGCGTCAATGGTTATGAATCATACCTTATTCATCATCATGTGGTGTGTGGCGCTGGTACTGCTGCTCGCGATTTTGTAAAGTTATTGTGGTAGCGTTATCTCTATTATTCCGCTCACTTGTCTTCCGCCGCGTTCCAATTGACCTGCCTTCTTTGAGCATTGAAGCAGCTGCGAGTGGATTACTGGGAAGTGATGCGGCACGTGGTGGAGCATTTCACTCGCACACGAGACGACGAGATTATATTGGTTTCTGTGCGTTTACCGTTCAGGTGGTGCTTTTGCTTTGTCATGGGTGGGTCATGAAACTAGAACTGTCTGTAATGGACGATGATACATATATTGCATCCCTTGTACAACAAATTGTTGTCAACAATGGTAACGAAGATCTCAAAATTAGATACGTTCATACACAAGACGAGAGCACTTGTGACGTGGTAGTTTCACGGATGGAGTGCAAGGGGGCAGCAGGAGTGACAACAATCGAAATACTTATTAAGGCATGGAAAGATGGGGGCGTGTCATGCGACGTATGCTTCACGCTACCACTTCATAGCAACATGATCCAATTGATTCTGAGTTCTTGAAACAAACATCAATGGGGACTCCACTGAAGACGAAGGTTGTGTGGTAAGAGATGAACGCATTCGATGGACGATTTGATACGATTACAGCAAGACTTATCACTTCAAGCTTTTGGTGTGTTGGCCACTCTTCTCACGTGCACCAACATTTCGACACAAGTAGCAGCCACTTGTAGATATCGAGCACGGTGAGCGGCTTCTGTTGATACCGATACTTACGGCGAAAATTTCAATCGGGACCGGACACATTTGAAATGTTAATGGTCAGTCAAACCAGCAACGCAATATCAAATCCTAGTGAAGCTGGCACAAAACGGCGAAGTAATTGATGGGTATGTTTCGGTCCACTTGTGCAAAGCTCTTCGCCAGGAAGAAACCAAATGCGGAGATTACCGGTAGTAGATGCTAGAATGCGTGTATTCGGTCGTACGATTCATATTCACTGACCACTTCTGCGGCTAATGCCTTCACGATGATGGGACCTCAAATGCGCACTAACTTCAAGTCTCGTCATGGACTTAGTTACAGAACGCGCATGAACTTGGCGGGTGCGTGAATCTCCCGAGGTGACAGCGAAAAGATAATTCGACAGGGGGGGTGAAGCTTTGAATTGGAGTTTTCGGAGCCACCATTGCCAAGCAGCTTTTATGTTCACCGACAAACCTCCGTTGGGTTGGAGTTGACTCAGTGCCACCAAACCTGGTAAAGATGACGTGTGTACAAAGAGAACAGGAGGAGCACATTAAATCTTGCTCGCATCGTGACACTTGAAAAAAACAACCAAACCGATTCAATGCTGCGAAGATGAGGACGTGGTGCGTGGAGACTTTACGTGGATACCAGAAGATTGCACACAAGTGAGGTTGTGGGCTTATACTTCTATTGAGGCAGTTGCTTCGTATTTGGGTTGATTTATACCACGTTGATAACGTACGAAGCGATGTGAATTTCTCCAAGCCCGCTCTAGCCTCTTGACACTGCAAATGAGCCGCTAGCACCGAGCTGATGCCGAATTGGCTGCAATGAACTCTACACTGGCAATGACAGTGATTCACGCAACTTTTTATGCCGTCGCGAAGACAAAGGTTCATGAAACGGCCGGGCGCTACCGCACCTGTATCGACTGATGCATAGCACGGTTTTTCCTATCCTTTTCACTTGTCTGGCAACTGAGTACTGTGGTTGCGTTTCAGACTAGGTTGAATGTCTTCAGCTCCGCAACGAGTGATAGTAATATTGATATTATCATGTCGGATTCTGGAAAATTACGAGTAGAAAAGCAAAAAATAATCCGCGATCAAGACGATCCGCACACAGTTTGCACCTGACTGCGTCGATTAATGTTTTTATATCAATCAATATATTATATTAACAGACCGTGTTGCTAGAACGTCTTGACGCTTCCCTTTTCCTTTTTCTGCGTGTCATGAACACACACGCTTCGTTTCCCCCAGGCTTATAAAGGTTTGGCGCCTTCGTGTCTGCTAATCTTCAGACCTTGACATAGCTTAAGCGGAATCTCCCGAGCTCTTTCCACGGCGTTGCAGTTGGAACAGCCCAACTCGCGGCGGGATTCTCTCGAAGCTGATGCGCAAATGATCTGTCCATTGCTTCACGTTTCTCTCGCAATGGCATTTCGCCCAAATGGTCAGTCTCCTCCGGCATAAATGACATAGGCGCCGTAGTCGCCCGCACGTCACCGCTAATACACAGACGGTGGCTGCGCCAGCATTCGATGCGCGAACGCACATGGTATGATGGGCCGTCTTCGCCTGTAGCCCAGTTAAAAATCTGCAAGTAAACTACGAGCCGCCCCTGTTGGTCCACTCTCATCTCGCCAATGTAGTCTCCGTTTTTGCCTGCATCGATGCTGGATGCCATTCCGTTTGGAGACATCGAGAACAAGCGCTCTTTGCCGTCCAAGATCACGCTCATGCAGTCCAAAGCCCCTGCGACGCCCTGAGTCGAGCGAGCGTGCAGTGTGCGCGTCTGTGAGTCGATGGCTACTTCCAGACGCACCATCAACGAAATGATCTCGAACAAGGTAAACAAAGAGACCGAGCTATCATCGCCTTTAATGTCGCTAACTGTGTCGCCCTCTTCTTTCACAGCCGGCTCACTGGCTTTCCACACTACCTCATCGACGTCCAGAAGCCATTCGGCGTTCCAATCGCTCTCGACCGAATTTCGTGCTGGATGCGCTCGATTGAAATTCAGGTCGGGGCATAGCCTCGCCAGTGCACGCGACACGCCTGGACATGACGACACATTAATGAACGCCTCGCGCATCTGGGCTACGAAGGCGCTCCAACCGGCGAAATTCTGGCCGCTCAGAATCTCTCGTACCCTCGGTCTCCGCGCGTGGAAGTATTTGTACGAGTACACGGCGGCGATGACCTCCTCGGCCATGTTATCCAGGCTACGCAGTTCTGTGCGCGCAAACACGTGCGCATCCAGGCGGTCCTGTAATTCTTGCACGAACAGCACGAAGCAAGCGCGCAAAGCATGCTTGTCCAACNTTTGAGAAGCAATTCAGTTTGCTGATCTCGTCTGGAGATTGTGCAAGCGACTCCAACAACCTGCGATGGACCAGATGCACAACTTCGTCGACGAAAGAAGCATAGACACTCAGGGGCGCCCAGCGAAGAAACGAGTACGCTAGCGCTAGATTCCTCGAGATAGACACAGAAGACAAGTTCGCGTGTTCCCATCGCAGTTTGTCTTCGATCACGTTGGAGGTTTCTGTCTCGTA
>LGSN01001163.1:0-12113 GCA_001314375.1 Phytophthora podocarpi
ACGATGGCAATTTCCAGTCCAAGCTGGGCAAGGCTTGGCCCTTTTAAATGAAGTGAGAAATTCCTTCGCGAGCTGTACGACAATTTGTTTCGATGGAGATATTTGTCGTGATTCTCGTGACAATCTCTCCGAGTGCGTACGTGTATGTACGTGTAGTAATCGTTGGTGACTCATGTACAGTAGGCTGGTGGACTTTTTGATGGCGCACCGCTCGGAAAGAGGTTGGGCTCGTTCACAACGTAAAAATTAACGCCAGTGCCTTGCAAGTTGGTTCGTAAGTGTACACTTGCTAGACGGCAGCTCCTACTTGTGATAGCCAGAAACCAATGACCTGACGGCCGATAGCGCAATTCCTAATCGGTACATGCCAACCACGTTACCAATTTAGGTAGTCCTTCCAGCTTGTTAACCCCACCGGGCGCTAACCACTCCTTGCGGTCGAGATGCCACCAAGTAGGACGAAGTTAATCGGCCACCGATGGGCTATGCACGCGCTCCAGGCGCTAGCGAGGCGAGATCCTGACGAGCTAACTCGAGTCTTCACTGAGCTGAAAGACCTCCCAGACAAAGCACTAGACACTCAAGTGAAAACGTTTGGATTCGGAGCCCCTATGCAGTTTCACACGTTCGGTGAGTCCGCCTTGCCACCTTTTCCAGCCTGATTGATCCCTTCAATGCTTACTGTAGCTCTACCGACAGGCTTCTTTGACAAGTCTAGTGCTGCTTCATCGAACACGTCGTCGTCTCTCTTCGAACGTGCCATCGACGGAGATACCATGCTTTTGCTGGCACTGCGTCACTATGATCCACAGTGCGCCATATCGCTCATTAAACTGGGTGCTTCCCTTCGTGTGGCGAATTCTGGAAATGAGAACCCGTTGGAAGCCATTTTTGAGGCCATGGCATTCTTGCGCCTTCATCCAGAAGATACGACTCAAGAAAATAGCGATGTCGCTAGCAACGGGGACGGACAACTTCTGAAGCAGCGTGCTGCGTATGAAGCATTGTTTTCTGTCCTCCATGACGAGCTTACAGCGTTCTACGATCTGCAAAAAGCTCGTGTTGAGAGAGAACTGCGAGAGCTCTACCAGCAGTTCGCACCCGACCGCTTGTCCAAGATCCAGTCTCAACTTGAGACTTACGCGTATCGTGAGCGTCTACTGCTCGACAGCGCTAAGAAAAAATACATTTTGTGAGCGCCAACTTCATTCCGTCCATGTCTTCTATCCGACTTTTTGGACTCAGGGAAGAAGAGGTGTCACAGTCTTCCTAAGCAGTTCTGGCACAGTGAGTGCGCCCCCTTCCAATTGCTGCAGTAGCTTTTCCATCTCAGTGACATCGTATGTGATCTCCACTAATGGTATCTCGATATCGCTCACGGTATTTCCAACACGTGTCGTTTTAATTGACTGCATACCAGTTTCCTCTTCGAACCATGACGAGACCAGGTACAATGTTGATCCCTTGCGCACGACAGTTCGCCACCGTCGTCCATCCAGATTCAGGAGTGCGGCCATCTTGTATCGAATTGCCCAATCTATCTCGACAGGATCCGTGTCTGCTTCAGTGCGAAATGTCACGGCGTCATCGTTAAAATCATCTGGATAGTCGTCGTCTTGCAGCTCGAAGTTTTGACGCTGGCACTCGTTCTCGCTCACAATCGTAGACGGACATGTACGTGGCCGTGAGCGCTCTTGTGGAGAATTCGAACCGCCAGCATTGCTAGTGTGACCACCTTTAGGTCCTCTCATCGGCAAAGCCCAAGAGATCAGTAGATGAGGGTGTGATGAGGCATTTGATGGAGTTGGAGCGGCCTGGAAGCGCAGTTGTTGCACCACTCCAACCAATAGTTTCTGCAACTCGTCGTCGGTCAATAACGTTGAAAGACTTGGAACATTGCCAATATTAGGTATTTGCGAGACCGTCTCAAGCTTAATCCTGCAAAGTTATCCATTCCAAAAGCGCAATTAGTTACCATGCAGCCCGTACATTATTCACCACAACATCGATATTCACTTACATGATTTCTAGATCATCCACGATCTGAGCCACCTGCACCAGCATTTCATGGCTCACTAGGAGATCACCCAGAATACCGTCTTTCCAGGACCCACGGATCATCAATCCTCTACACATACGCAAGGAAATGGGTTATCAATAAGCCAAATCCAACGAAGGGCGATTCCTAGATATACGCACCGATCTCCAAGCTCGCCAATTCCAGAACGGGTTAGCTCAATCTGCAGCTCATCTACGGTGACCTCAACGCCTTGTCGAGTTGTAGCCTCCAACAGCAAACAAGATTGTAGTTCGCGAACTCGCAGGCCTTCGTCATCGTCTTCCTCATCTTCATCTCGACCACATATTGTTGAACGGTGGTTTTGCAGCTCCTTGAGTCGTCCTGCTCGACTAGCGTTGGGCTTCCTCTTGTTTTCAAGTGACGGAAGGCCACGCGTGTTAGCAACATTTCCTCTTGATACCCCACGCTCGCGAGTAGTTTTGCACCAGCCTCGTGAAGGTGGCGCCAACCTCTTGGATGGTGATTTTGGCTGTGGCAACAGGTACCCGACAGTGCCATCTTGGCGTAGGTGGCCAAACTTGTGCGTGTGTTGCTGCCACTCGTCGTCCCATTTCTTGGTGTTGTAATACGGCTTTAAATGTGCCAGTCGCTCCTTCAAACGGCGATTTTCTTGGTCGATAACGTTCTGCCGGCGCCTCACAACAGCGCGATTCACAAGTGATGGCTTCTTGCAGGCGTCACCACGGCCCATCGCATACTCAGGAGACAAATGGCAGTCCAGCAAAGGTGTCTGCGTTGCATCGAGGCGAACTCCAGGCATATGCACATGAGCAGGACTGTGCACAGGCTTTTGTAATGAGTGGTAATGAAGCGATGAGGCTGTTCCTGGCGTATGGGACCTACCAGTAGCACCGTCTGAGCCTGACACTCTTGGCATTAAGACCTCACCAGGTTTCGAGTGGCTGCGTTGAGGTAATCGCGATCGAGTGGACGACGAGGAGGCAGCCAGCACAATATTTTCTTGGCGGTTCATAATCTGATCCATCTTGTTGACCAGGCGCTGGTTCTGGTGGTAAATGTCGAGCTGTCGGTCTCGTTCGGTCTGCTGGCGCTTCGCATTTGTAGCCAAGTGAGGCTGGGGCTCAGGCGCATTGCTGTCCAAATACACCTTCGACGGGGAATGGCTCGTCGGCGCCATTTGCTCGAGTTTGCGTTGATGCAGTGCTTGCTGCCGGATCACATCGCGCTCATAGCACAGGCGATTGTCGAACGCCAGTCTTCTGTTCATCGTGTGCGCCTGTGAATACTGCGACTAATCCTAGGCTGCAGAGCTCCAAGCTGCTGCACCGATCCCAGTGGTCCTATTCTGACATGAGTCGCTGGCAAAATAGTTTATTTTGGACGAGGACGGGCAGACGCGCATGTATTCTGCATGATCCACATTCCTCACACTCCTTTCATGCTCCACAGCGAAATGGCGCCTTCCTGATTAGCTGAGCAACACACAGGTAGCTTTGGATGCCAGTCTAGATCCGCAATGGTAGCTTGATTTGGGATGAAAGTCGGCATTGCACGTTTCTCACCACGCTGGAGGTCACACAGCAAGCAAAATATGTCAGATTAGTGGTTTTGTACCGCGATCGGTGTCAAGCAACTCAGCGACCACTTCGTACCTTGAAGATGTGGAGAGCAGCACAGTCAGTCACCACAAAATAGTCGCCCGCTCCAACAAAGCGGATCGCAGTGTCTACCTCAGCGTTGCGCGACGCCAACGGCTTGTCCATCTCGTAGGTGCGCGTCAGTGTTGGGTTCACATCTATTACACTTCCTCTAACATCGCTAGACGCGTCAGTTGGAGAAGCGACAGCAACCAAAATTGATGCGACGGACCATTCCATCACGACGGCGCCATTTTCATGAACACTCAACATCGATGTTCCATCGGGAGACAGACAGATCGCTGATAGATTTCCACCGTCAATGCGTGCGGAGCCACTGGACGAAACGAGGTTGCATCGGTATATCCGCTCTGGTCGGATCACATCAATGAACTCAATGTTCCCCGTTTGGCTTCCTGTTATCAGCACGTCCCCCATTTTGCTCCACGCTATGCACGTAAGTTGTTTTCCCTCCATTGGGAAGTAGTCTTGCATTGGCTCCTCCATACCTCCATGCAAGACAAGGATTTGTTGCAGCTCATTGTCCTCTTCATCACGACTGGTGAGCAGACACGCAGCAATAGGCGCTTCCCGCGCACACATGAGCTGTTGTGCTTGCAAGTTTTCCTCGTTTGGCGGACACGTGATAACTTCCTGTCCGTCAGTATCCCACAACATCGTCTCTCCTTCTTCTAGAGTGCACGCTAAGAGCTACTCGCAAAACGAATTGGCACAAATTCACAAGTAAGATGCTGCAGTGACTCATAGTAATGATTCACCCATCCCCGTGTAGCGTACCTGTTTGTTTGGTCCCGGACCCAACCAATCCAGACTGGTCAGCCGCGCCGGTAGCTTGATCGTAGATGATGGAGACAGGACTATTGGGTTTGCTGACCAAATGTCGATGTGGGTGTTGCCGAGCTTTGCGATAGCAAGGAACTGTCCATCTGATGAGAAGCGGCTCCTCGCAGTCATCGCTGACTCTGTTGATTCCCAATCGTTGAGCATGTTAAATTCACGGATCAAAGATGCCCGAATGTTGTCCCGTAGTTTGTCAGATGCGTCAGAGGACCACGGCGGCTGATCGTTTTGTGTCAAGCTGGACTGTTTGGTAAGAGCTTTATCGGATGAGTTTTCAACAAGAGGACTCGGGGAGGTGGTAATTGGAGAGAACATAGGTGACGCTGGGTCACTACCAGCTCCATCTTCCAGCACTGGCGCATCCAACGTTTCTTCATCCTCTTCGTCATCTTGACCGAGAGCCTCATCATCACTCAGCTCATCAACAGGCAGGTACACCTCTGCAACACGTGGGATATCACGTGGGTCGACAGGCGTAGGATCTACATGCGGATTGTCCCCGCTGTTGATCCCAAAGAGCTCCCCGATGTCCTTCATCTGCTTGTGCGAGAGTCCAACACTTGCTGTGGCTGCGCCGTAGCTGCGGCTGCGACTCCTGCTTTTATTTCGATCGGTCGTCACATCCACAGAGCTAGACGTCGAGAAATGGTCCATCAAGCTGTGCTGCACCATCACGCGAAGGATCGAGTGCAGTTGTCGTCCTGCTTCCTCCAGCTTCTTGATCTTGTTCGTCGCTTCGCTGTTGTACAGTCTGAGTCTCGTTGCTTCCGACTGGCTCACTTTGAGTCGCAGTTTGAGTGTCGGCTCTTCCAGTCTTGCCAGCTGGAAAGCCAAGAGCTTGGGCAACGGCAGATTCCGGAAGACCAGCGACAGGAAGTTGCGGAACGACGTCACGAAAGCCTCGAGCCACGGCTGGCCAAAGAACACCTGGAAGTACGCGTCGCTCTCTGGGTGCTCGATGTATGGCAAGATGAACCAGCGACTCCACGAGTCCGCCCCAGCTCCTCCTTTAGCAGCCACCGAGGCGTTCAACTTGTCCGCGTGCAGCTGGAAGAACTCGGCAGCTTTCTCCCGGTGTCCGGACTTGACTGCATTGACCACGTAAAGTCTCAACAGCGACGTTTCTAACTGTTGCAATGTCTGTTAATGTTAACAAGAGCGGAAAAAAATAGTTAAGACGCTACATGGGTTTTTCACGTCATAACTGACTCGGACAGCTCCGTACCGACGCGTAGGACGCGTCCAAGTGGTTGAAGAAGCGTGCAGTTAAGAACTTCCACGTTTCCAGCACGGTTTCGATCTGATTACTGAGAAAATAACATAAAACACAACGCGTTAAGTAAGAAATGGATATCTCCACTGCTAGAGCTGCTCCAGCCTCCGTTTCACCGTGAATATCACGCACGTTTGGACGGCTACCAGCAGCTGGGAGATGATCTGCTCCACGTCGAAGCCCCGCGCGCGATCGCGCTTGCGCTCGGTGCTAAACACTTGGAAGCTCTGTCACAACACTGAACTGTTAATATCTCGGTGAATACGGGGCCATAGGAGGCGCAAGAGGCGGGGGAAGCAAGCTCGGCACCTTGGTGAAGCCCCGGAACAGAAGATACTCCATCACGAGCTCGTCCACGTGCGGCAGCAGACTCGGCGGCTCCATCCTCGTGTCTTCCTCCCTCGTTGTTACGTTGCGCACGAATCCTTAATCGAAGTGCGATACAAAGCAATACGGGGTGTACACCACTTTGTGAACCTGCTGAAATGATTACGTAATGTGCGCCACATCATATATGTGTTTTTGGTAGACTTCAACTCGCCGCATCAATGTGCCAGTTGGGACTTGAAGTAAAAGGTGTGGAGAATGAGGAGAAGCTCTGTGACCGACGTACGCAGTTTCCCAAGCCATTATAACCCACTGCTGCGTGACCATCGTCGAGAAATGGTTACACGATGGTCACGCAACCGTCAGCTCTTCTCACCCAACAAAACATAGGTAGATCTAAGCGTTCTCGACGTCATAAGGCAATTTGGCTTCGAGTGCGGACGTCTCTTCCTGTCATAACGCAATTTGGCTTCGAGTGCGGACGCCTCTCCTTCTGCAAGGCGACCAACGTCAAGAGGGATGGTCCTACTTCAACTCGTGCTGGTGTCGGTCTGTATCAACTTCGGCAGTGCGCATAGCAATCCAGTGGGCTTGATGTCTGCTGCAGTGGCCACTGCTGCTGCCAAGTGTGCGAAGCAGTCGACGCAGCGTGTGGACTGCTACCCGCCAAGTGCGAACTTCCCAGAGCCGACGGAGGAGTTGTGTCTGGCCCAAGGATGTTGCTGGAAGAGTCTCGAGAATGAAGGTGTCCCCTGTGCCTTCGCAGTGGAGCAGTCTCCGACTAAAGACAAGTGCAGGAACGTGGCCAAGCCGTCGCGTCTGGCGTGTCGAAACCCGAGATTCGCGTCGTCGAAGGTGCTGGAAGACGCTGACACTTGTGAGTCGGCCGGCTGCTGCTTCGAAGACGGAGACTGCTTCCAGCCGATGGCGGAGGGATACGAGCTGCTGACACTGGACGAGTCGAGCAACGGATGGCGCGGGACGCTGGCACTGCGGCATGGCAACCACGGGCCTTTTGGGAACGACGTGCCTCTGCTAGAGTTGAACGTCGTTCGAGAGTCGGCAAGCCAAGTGCGGATCCGTATCACCGACCCAGCTTTTCCGAGGTATGAAGTGCCAGACCTGCCGGTGCGACGTCAAGAGGAGGGGGAAGAAGGAGACACTGGAGAGGAGAGCGACTTCAAGGTTCACTTCACGCCGTGGCCGTTTGGAGTGGCCGTCACGCGTCGACACTCCGACGAGGTTTTGTTTAACTCGACGCCGCCAGTTGAGAGAGAGGAAGGAGGTGGAAGCTTCAGTGGCTTGGTGTTTGAAAACCAGTTCCTCGAGATCTCAACGCAGTTGACAGCGAGTGACGAAGATGACGAGCCAACTCTGTACGGACTCGGCGAGCGAGTGGGGGCTGCACGGCTTCGAGCAGATGATGGGGGAGACCTCTACCCGATGTTTGCACGCGCCACTAACGCTTCCGCTCCGGTTCACACTCGCAGTGGTGGAGACAATTTGTACGGCGTTCATCCCTTCGTGCTTCAGCTGGAGGCCGGTCAGTCAGGCAATGCGCACGGTCTATTCGTGCTGTCCTCGAACGCGATGGAGGTCGTGGCGCGTCGCGATGCACTAACGTATCGGCTGACGGGTGGCGTTCTCGACATGTTTGTCTTCTCTGGTCCAACTCCACACCGCGTCATTGAGCAGTACACGGACATTGTCGGGCGTCCTGCAATGCCGCCGTATTGGGCCTTAGGCTACCACGTGGGCCGACGCGGAGGAGAAGCAGCGTTGGTTGATGATGCGACGAAAGTCGTCACGCAGCTCCGCTCGGCCGGCGTCCCCATGGATGCTTACTGGCAGGATTTCGAGTACATGGCTGACGACGGACGCGCACTGTCCTTGGACGAGAGCAAGTTCTCACACCGGGACATGCGGGCGTTCATCGATGACTTGCACTTCCACAACCAGTATTTTGTATGCGTCCAAGTTCCAGCCATCACTTTGAAAAGCACGTCCAATGACCGGAGTGATGAAAATGAGCATGGCAGCGATGAGAAGGGTGAAGGTGGATGGGATCCGATAGCGCGGGGTGAAGAGCTAGATGTGTTTGTGAAAGGAGTCAACGGCGAACGCTACGCACAAAAGGCTTTCCGATCGGGCTGGGCAGTGTTTGTGGATTTCTTCCATCCTGAAGCCTCGCGTTATTGGCACGAGCAGCTAGCCAAGTTCCACCAGTATGTGATGCCTTTCGACGGTTTGTGGCTTGATATGAACGAGCCCAGCAGCACTTGCGACTGCACTCTGGCCGCTGAAGGTGACATTTGCGCTCACATTTGCAGTGAGCGCCGTCAGACCAGATCATCACCGCCTAATGACGATGATGGAGTTGTGCGTTTGGAAGAAGTTGCAGTCCAAGGTGAAGGCGGATTCATCCGCACAAACGACGTGAACTTTCCGTTCGATCCGTATCGCCAGCCATTCGCTCCGGGGCAAAACGATCCTGACAACGGGGGGCATGGCAATTTGAACTCGGCTACGCTTCCAATGGCGGCGTTGCACCATTCGTCGCTGCACTACAATCTCCATTCCCTGTATGGCCATGCCCAGGCTCGTGCTACACGACACGCTCTCAACTCGATTGTCAAGAAACGCAGTGTGCTTCTTTCTCGCTCAACTTTCTCCGGAAGCGGTCGATACGCTGGACATTGGCTAGGCGACAATGCAAAGGCTTCGTGGGAACAACTTCGCTTGTCGATTTCTGGGACTCTGCAGATGAATCTGCTGGGTGTTCCGCTGACAGGACCAAACGTGTGCGGCTCTCGAGGACGCTCGTCGGCGGAGCTTTGTGTGCGCTGGCATCAAGCTGCTTCGTTCCTGCCGCTGCTGCGCAACCATGCAGAGCATGAGGGAGGCAAGCAAACCCCCGTTGACTTTGACGCCGATACTCTGAACACTTTGCGGTTGACGCTGCTAAGACGCTATCGATACCTGCCGTACATGTACACGCTTTTCTACGAGGCACATCGCTCGGGCAGTCCCGTGGCTCGACCGCTCTCTTTCGAGTTCCCAGACGACAAGAACGCTGGAGATATCGAGCATCAATATCTACTAGGTCCGGCCCTTATGGTATCGCCGGTGGTGCATGAAGGCGCTATCTCTAAGGAGGTGTATTTCCCTGATGCTCACTGGTACGATGCGCATAGTGGTAAATTGGCGCTGGATTCCGCGGCTGGCGACAATCGACGTGTTAGTTTGCTGACTCCGCTGGCCAAGCTACAAGTGCATCTTCGTGGAGGCTACATTGTTCCAACACAGCAATCGCTCACTACGACAGCTCTCTCCCGACGTGGGGCTTTCACGCTTCTAGCGGCGCTTGATACGTCCCAGAAGAATCCGTCAGCATTTGGAGAGCTCTATGTGGACGATGGTGACTCACTTTCAGCTGTGGAAGAGAACCGCTACTCTTTGATGCACTTCGGAGTGTTTCAGAAGTCGAGCGATACGGTCGAGTTCAAATGCTCCGTAAAGTTTCACGGATACGCGGGGCCAGAGATGCATGCAGACCTCAGCGAAATCCGCATGTACGGTGTGCGTGGTGAAGGTTTTGCTGCAAATTCGTCAATGGACGCAACACTCGTGTCATCGAGTGGTGAAGGCCCCCCGCACCAGAACTCAATTAAGGCTGACTACTTCGCGCAGTCCAACATACTGGTTCTCTCTCATCTCGACATGCCTATCGGACAGGAATTTCATGTGAAGGTGGTGGCTCAGTCAGCTGCAGCTCCTGGAGGCGGGAAGAATGGAGTAGGCGCGAACACTTCTGGAAAGTCTGGCAGTGAAGAAAACGAAAAACGCGGAACTGCGGCCTCGGATAAGTCCGAGAAGAAGAAGACGTCCAAGTTTTCTATCACTGGAATTGTGGGCATTGTCGTGGGCTGCACTTTTCTGGCTGCAATCATCTTGGTGTTCCTGTTGCGTCGCCGCCGCCAGGGGTACGAAACGATATGACAAGAGCCTGGTACACGACACGACAGGGGAAGGTCGAACGCGTTGAACAACCGTCGGCTCTTTGAGTAAGTACCCCACCAGTGGTAGCGGGGCGACATGGGTTGGTCGCTGACGCAGGCCGTTGTTTGTTACGTACTTTTCGTTAAGGCATAACGTGAATGAGGATCTACCAGAACACAACGGAGGACTAGTTGCTTTCGTGTGCGTGGTTGCGACGATCGCAGCTCTCCGAGTCATAGCGATGATACTCACGGTTGCATTTTCACATGTTCTCAGGATCCTGTGGCTACGTGAAGGCTAATTCATTATTGCTCGCTCCTGCTCTCATGCTGCCAGAGTTACAGAGAGTTCTTCAGCTGGCACGCGTAGTAGTTCACGCCGCGCTCGCTCAAGTTCCCGGCCAGCACAAGGTACACCGGACATGCTCTCAGGGCAGGCTCCACACGTCCCTTGTCGAACAAAGAAATCAGGAACGGTCCCTTCTTCGTAAAGTAGCTGGAGTTGTTTGCAGCCAAGTCACCCATGATGTAGAAACCACCACACGGCAGGTACTTCAGCATTGCGTTGCCCGCTTCGCGGCCGTAGACGTCCACGAAAATCTCCAGTGTTTGGTTGCACAGCTCGTTGGTCTTTGCATTGTCAGTGACCACCTTACTCTGCTGTGTGCCAGCCACCAGAATCTCGTCGTGCACCTTTGGGTCCACCTTCTCGGGAAACGTTTTCTCCAAGAAGAGTAGATCGTTGCGAGCCGGGTCGCAGATGATTCGATCCACGGAAATGCACTTGTTGCACCCGGCTTGGGCTTTGAGGTCCTTGTACAGCTCCATTTCAGTCTTGTCGGCAGGTGCAAAGTCTGTGTGACCACCTTCACAGGCAAAGCACGTGTATTGGCCATCGAGGCCAGGAGTCAGGAAGCACTCACCGAGGCCACTGCCAGCACCAATAGCAGCCATTGGAGCAGTCTCGACCTTGGGGACATCATTCAACACGATGTACTCGTGCGGACGGAGGGTCAGCAGGCCGTAGCCCATGACGTTGAAGTCGTTGATCAACTGCACGTTCTCGAGGCCGAGATCTTTTTCGAGACTGGAGCCATCGATCATCCAACCAGACCCCACATTCGTGAAGTCGACAGTGTTATTGAGAACGGGCCCAGCGCATGCTAGCTCACAAAACTCTGGCGCTTGGGTTCTAAGCTCCGCCCCATTCAGAAAACTGCGGCAAACGTCGATGAAGCTTCTTGGAAAAGACTTTTTCACCTGCAGAAGTATCGAGCTTGGTATCCTTGGAGACGCGCCAAATCGACAAAGCCGTCTTGGTATCACTGCAGTCGCCCGAAAGGATCAGCGTGCGTCTGCTTACAAATAGCGACGAAATCATCTTGAGCTTGAGTGACGGGCAATTCAGGGTTTTGTTGCTTGGGGACTTGAATTTAAATGCAAAAGTGAGTTCGCAACAATCCTTCGACTCAAATTGCTAGGTATCCTTCCTCTTAAATCCCTCTGGCAGATAAGGATGGCAGACTGCGTAATCCGACGAATTAAGGCGCGCCTCGTATACACTTGAAGCTGATGCGTTTTCGCTAGAAAATGGTGTTTATGAATTGGTTGTACTCGATGTGAAGGTTTTGACTCAGCGAGGATGCGCGGACAGATGTACTGCTTTCACTGCGATTTCTATCAAGGTCATTCCTTCCCTACATCTACAGTAATCTGCGTTACTACTCCGTTCCAGTACACTTGTCCCCTTCAACTTTTGGCCTGTTTCAGATTACTTGTCCCCAAATTATACTTAAGTTAACTATGGGCTGATGGTGTGACGCTAGCTGATGTACGCATAACCGAGACGGTGTAGCCAGAGCAGGGAATGCTCAAACGAAGTCTTCCCTCCCCGCGAAGCTTAGCTTTTGCCATGTGCGCGAGCTTGTAGGTGTTCTCGCCTCCTTCATGAATGCACGACTCCATTGCACACTACA
>LGSN01001164.1:0-12089 GCA_001314375.1 Phytophthora podocarpi
CCTACCCCTATGCATCCTCATTGGAAGATAAGTCGCTGGATCTGATCTCATTGGCCTTTAACCGGATTTGCAGTCCAATACAAACATAGTGTAACTAAGTCACTATTATTTGTCGGCACCTTCACGATATTCATCCGTATCGTCTTTGCCCTCGGCGACATTTAGTCCTTGGCGACAAGTCGTTTTGACCAAGGATATGCTCTAAAAAAATACATATGATAGCAAATAAGGCTGTGCTAAGTTTAGGCTTCGTTGAGGTCAAATCGACACCTGCTGTCACCATTCGAATGGTCGGAATACTGTAAGGCGGCGACGTGTCCGTGTCAAACAGACCGCCAGCCATCACTCCCGCCCGACAGACAGCCAGCCACGTCGGAGGCTGACAGCCCTTCCAGTCGCAGACCTTTGTCGATGGACTGACGTACGAGCTTCTGCATGAGCCCGGTCATAGTGGACTCGTACAGCGCAAACTTTGGGCCCACCCACCTGATGCTTCGCCCTGTCGGCTGGAAGAGATTTTAACTGATACCGGCGATGTTGCCGACATCGTCACTCAGCCTGCCTGAACATCGAGCGTCGTCGTGATCAGCTTGACCATTCAAATCAACAGGACGAAGCAGGTATCTCGCATGTAGTAGCGCCAGGCTGATGCTTCTTGGCGACCCAGTTTTTCTACAGCAACGCGACCCATGACGTGCGATGCATTGCCAAGTTCTCGCTGGATGTGAGCTACTCATAGAGAGTCATTGGCGTCGACTCGATCTCCTTATTGGTTTGTTTTTCGGTGAGTTCACTTTAACCTAACCTTGATTGTAAGCGCGGGGAGTCCAGGCGCTGACTACAGCAGCGCGATCACCTCCGTCGTTGCTGGACTGCGTCTTGATGATGTCGTACATCGCGGCGCTATTGAGGCCCAAGCTGATCTCGTTCATGAGCGTCACGCATATCATTCCGAACTCCATCTCGGACGTCGTCACGCGCTTCCGCTCGCCGCCCTTACCGTGCTGTTGTCGTAAAACTGCACGTAGTTGTTCATAAATTTTAGGCTTTTGAATGGTCACAGTTTGTTTTTGTACCTTTGCGCCAAAGACTAACACGAAACGGTACACAAATCGCGAGTTTGGGGCAACATCACCGATTGATGTAGATTGGATACAGCCATAACTGTGCACTGTTTCCCCGCTGTGCCGTGAGATCGAGGTTGGATGCATTCTTGGAGAGGCAATAGAGGTACATTACCACCTTTTTGTTCACCGCGATACGAGCCCAAGCGGACAGTGGCGCCGTTCGCTCCACCTCATCGGACAGGACATCAAATATTTCCTTGGTCACCCGGAAGTTTCGAAAGATTCGAAGGCGATGTCCTTCCTCCAACTCAGCAACCCAGGCTACCCCGTCAGTGCAGACGTGTTGCACTCCTCTTTGCAGCGATAGGTGGTTCCATAGTAGGCATCAGTTAGCACAACAGCTTGAGTGACGGACTCCAGCTCATCATCGTTATCGCGTCTCGCTTGTCCATCATTAGCGCCAAACCAGTAGTAAAGGAGTTGCACTGAATTTTATCAAGGACAATGTCGCGACGTGGTTGAATCCTCAAACGCGATAATAAGAGATATCAAGTTCGTCCTTCGATTGAAATTGTTGGGTCAGGGTGCTAAACGCGCCAACGCGCGATCTACGATTGCAATCTACAAATAACATTATGGGAATTGGAGTAGCTATAAACTTCCTCTGGCAATGTCGAGCGCGCGGGCATCCATTTGAGGCGCCACTTTCACTGGGTCCGTGTGTTTTGCCATTATGGCGATAAGGCTATACGTAGACTAGTGTCGTGTAGGAACACGCCAGACTTATGTCTGCTAGTAGTCCCACCCACAACATACACCGAGTCCGCAAGGACTCGGTGAAGATTGGGCATAATTAGACCTGAATACCTTGACCTAGCACTGCGTTGGCGCATGACCCTGTGTGCTCCGACTTGTCGGTTGGACAACCAAGCAATCCAGTAGCACTAGCCACGAGCACAAGCTAGTCTGCAATCACACTCTCTCTTATAACCTCGCTGGCCCTCAGAAGGAAGGGTCCAGGGCTTTTCAGCCGGTAAGCGAAGGGGGGGGGGGGCTTCTACTCCGACAGGCAGGTAATTTGGGGCCTTGAAGCGTTTCCCAAACTCTCTCGTTCTCTTAATCCACACAGCCAACCACACACACTCTACGCTTGGCCTTGCCGGGTATGATCAACTAGCCCACGGGTCCACCGGCAGGCATAATCCTGGCGATCAAACGGGACCAG
The DNA here is from genome assembly GCA_001314375.1 of Phytophthora podocarpi. Classification (NCBI taxonomy): domain Eukaryota; phylum Oomycota; class Peronosporomycetes; order Peronosporales; family Peronosporaceae; genus Phytophthora; species Phytophthora podocarpi. The sequence continues at coordinate 2,293 of LGSN01001164.1, forward strand.
ACGCTACGGACACTTACCGAAGCCGTAATTGGCTCTTGTACAATCGGGAGGAAAATCTGCTCTGTTTGTTGCACCCTCCGGGCGCTTATCTCTTATCTACTCTTCCTATGCCTCAATACAAATAACTAGTGTGAAGTCGTCCGTTACTGTCTTCTCCATACAACCGCCGACCTCTCGAAGTGTCTCCCGACTTTACATCGTGAGCTCGAAGAGGCGTCATCCGGATAGCGTCCGGATAAGACCAGTCGCCAGGATCGTGGTGTGTCATACGCCACCTTGTCGCAGTGTCTCATCACCTTGTCGCGGACTTGTCTCAGCCAATCAACACTCGGTCGCACACTTGACGAGATTTCTCCCTCAACAGTATCTCAGAATCGTGGCTCTGGCAACAGAGGCAATTCCCGACACCACAACTGCCTCCACCGCGACTCGAGCCAATACTCTAGTGAGCGTTGCGGTGTCTGTCGGCTTCGCTCCATGCCTCAGTCTTCTCGCATCCTTGCTGAAGCCCAGCGCATTGTTCTGCGCATGAGCGTTGCGGTGTCTGTCGGCTTCGCTCCATGCCTCAGTCTTCTCGCATCCTTGCTGAAGCCCAGCGCATTGTTCTGCGCATGAGCGTTGCGGTGTCTGTCGGCTTCGCTCCATGCCTCAGTCTTCTCGCATCCTTGCTGAAGCCCAGCGCATTGTTCTGCGCATGAGCGTTGCGGTGTCTGTCGGCTTCGCTCCATGCCTCAGTCTTCTCGCATCCTTGCTGAAGCCCAGCGCATTGTTCTGCGCATGAGCCTTCCTGACTCCGCTTCCTCGTCGATACGTCCTTGCTCTTGTTCATCATCTGGTCGTTCGTCACGCCGTGAGCTAATGGTCCTTTCAGAATTGCCCAATCGTTCATATGTCTTCAGGATACTGTGCCTCCGGCTCCAGCGTCTCCAGCTCAAGCTGCGTCGGCCATGACGTCCAACGAATCTTCGTCCGCAACGACGGCTACCTCTTTGACGCTGTCTGTGGCCAGTTTGACGGGTACAGCGCCTTCAGCTGCTCTTGTCGCGACCCCTGGTGAACCTGCGAGTGATTTGTAGCACTCGGTAGGTTGCACGTTCTCATTCCTATCCTGCGCTGATCAAGTGGATACTCACACCGAATGCTTGTTGTGCTTGTCGATGCAGCTACCTGCACATCTCCCAGCTCCTCGGTTGTCTTAGATTGAAGGCACGGCACTGCACAGCCTCCTTGTAGATGCCTCGGAGGAACTTCCGAGCGCTTGGTCGCTGTCATGGGTTCCAAGCTCACCGAGGCAGTCCAGTGCCTGTTTCTCGCTTCAGTTCACCCGCCGGAGCGTGGCGACGTTTCTCCGTTGGGTCGCAGAATTGCTTGTGCTCTGCCTCTTGGAGACCTTGTTGCTGTCGTAAGCGGGCCAGACGTGGATCCCCGTGATCTCGCCGTGGAAATTGGGCATCTCCAAGCTCAGGTCAAGGCTACCGACACTTTGGAGGATGCTGCGGAGCGGGCTGCGTTTGGTGACAAGCTGCAACTTGAGTCTTCCGAGCTCCTCCCTCAACAAGCCAACGCCTCGAACGCCGAGCTTTCACGGTCCCTCAAAATCACAGAGATTTGAGAGTGGCGAGAGATCGCCATCCTGTCGAGTTCCGTGCACACGTGCTGGCTCACGATGAAGTCGTTGCTCAGGCTACTGCTCGAGCAAAGACTGCTGACGACATGTGCACAAAGCTGCAACGAAAAATTCAGCTGGACCGTGAACACTACAAGAACGACATGTCGCTGTTCACGGGGCGCTTGCATCACCTCCGCGCGTATCTCGCCAGGAAGGGTGACCGAGCTGCAGACAGTGTTCAACAAGCCTTGATTAAGGTTCTCAACCGTACTGCGCGCAAGACTCGCCAAGCCAGCTAGTACTGCCGATAGTTCGTTGACGACCATGGTTTGGATCCGGAAGCTCTGTTGCTGCTCTCGAAAGGTATGTGTACCCATTTTCAGCTTTTTCATTCAGACTTTGACTCACTTTTATCCATGGCGTTCTTTCATAGGTGGTGCTCCTTGTGAGCTGGATCTCGCGCTCTTGGGTCTTGACCCTGAGGCTGTTGAACGCGTTCGTGATACTGTCCAGGAAATGGATCCCTCGTTGTCGGTCAAGGAGAAGGCGAAGGCAGTGGAGTTTGCTCGATTCGTCCACCACATCCGCGATGACTTGCGGATGGAGGAGTCCCAATCTGGTCGTGAAAGGAGCGCGACGGGGCTTGCGGCCGCAGGTCCAGATTTCAGCGGAGGTTCGGATGGGGACATGAATATCTGGGCAGTTTGCCAACACTTTTGGCCGGTTCTGCTCCTCCGACGTCTCCTTCTGTTCCGTCGCCTATTCTCGGCAAGTGTGCTCGCAAGTCTCGGGCTTCATCGACTCCAGCAACGGGTTCCAAAACATCCAGGAAAGCTTGTTCTACTCAGCACCCAAGTTTCAATGCTACACAAGCTGCGCCACCCAAGAAGTCGACACCTTGTTCCAAGTCACAACCTCGTCCGGGACCCAAGTCCAAGTCGACCTCGAGGCCTCATTTACTGCCGGCGTCACCACGACTGACGACGCCGGTAGTTCTGCAGCCAACGCTGGATGTTCCGGCGGCACCTATAACTCTACGTGCCACAACCAGCCCGTTGCCAGAGATGCCTGGGTCTACGGGCTGTGTATCTTCATCGGCTTCTACAGTGTAGTTGCTGTCGACTCCGACGTCTCCTGTCGAAGTGTCGCCTCCTGTTAAACCACCGAGTCAGGCTACCGTTCCAGTGGGTGCTGCAACCACTTCCCAGCACGAGGAGACGCTTACTTCGGATGTTCGCCGCCGCCGGTCCAATCGTCCAGCTGCTTCCCGTTCTCGTGAGGATTCCGCCCGTGTTATTGCTGATGAGGCCGTTGACAACGGCTTCTTCTTTGGCTCGGGCTCCCCAGATTTGGATCTACCGGTTAAGTCTCCGCGTTCTCGTCATGGCGAGACCTCGGAGGAGGAGAAGGAGAGCGGACAACCGACTGCTGAAGCACTTCAAGCTTTGGAGCAGGGCACGAGGTCTCGGTGTGACGCCCAGGCGGTCCAGCAAGCGGGTGTCAGTGCTCGTCCACGTTACATCCCGGTGCCTGTGTCGGCATTGGCTCCTATCAACTCCGGGCGCATTGGAAACACTGCGCGCCCGCATACAGTAATTCTGGCGGCGCCGGCATCGGTGCCAGGCGAGAACCCCAACACTATCACGCCAGCAACGAGAATTCCGCCGCGGACCCAAGGCTGGCAGCCTCTCATTCGGCCGTTCAAGAAGTTGGTGACTTGGGCGTACAACTGCCTGGAGCCGGGTTTCGTACTAAGGGTGCACAAATGTGCTGGTATCGGATTATTAATTTCCGGATCATTATACCGGTGCCTGCAGACCTCGCTGTTCCCTGTTCCGTTGAAGTGATCGCCACTTTGCTGACTGGCTCAGCTCCGACCACCCATGGGGAGTCCTCGATAAGACGTTTCCGGATCACGCCTGCTTGTTTGATGTGGCGCCGTCCATACCCGCAGTTCACATCTCTTACGGTGGAGATAAGACTGCCCGCACTGACAAGCTGTGGGGCGCTCTGAGAGTGCGATCACGAACTTCGCTCTTTGGGAGCGTAGTCACTGGATCATGAACGCTGCTGTGGGGCTCACGATAACTAAGATGATGGAGGAGCACGGTGAGACCTCGCCCGTCGTGCTGGCACTACGTACAGCCTTGGACAAGTATCTCAAGGGTCGGAACCAGCGCTCCGACAACCTCCGGAACAAGTTTATCCAGTTCATGAAGTGGTGCATCTCGAGCGAGGATGGCGTGCGTGAAGTCCCAGCCAAGGTTCTGTGTTGAACCCTCAATGCTGCTTTACTCGTTTGAGGTGCTGCCGTGGGTTCCGGCAACCAAGGACTGGTGCGCTGACGTGGCTACACTGGTTTCGCGTCAGCCTTGGAGCAATTGTTGGGTTGACACACCCAGCGAACACCCGTATAGAACCAGTGTTACACTCAGGCCGAGTTGTTCTTCCCTCGGGGCACGGCGGATGTCGAGGTTGATCGCGATGTGGTGGTGAATTCGGATCTGCCTGCTGCTGGCATCGCGCCCGGCTGGCGCGAAATGGTTCAGACATGGGCTACTGGTGAAGATCAAGCTTCTGCTGGGGGTACCGCCGTCGAAGATTCGGACACGGTGCCAGCGGTCCAAGAGGGTGCCGGAGATCCTGCAACTGAAGGTTCACGGCCTCGGGCGCAGGCCTCGGACAGCACCACTCCTGCTTCTAACCTACACTCTGGTGTCAATGCTCTGGCTTCGGTCGCTGCCGTGACGTCCATACAGGCTTCGGTCGTAGTCTCGGTCACTTCGTCGTGATTCACTCGCACGCATCCAGTGTCCACCGTGGTTTCGTAGTGTAGTCGGTGCGTGTTGGAGTTCGTATTTCTTTCTTGTCATCCCATTCCACAACGTGATCTCCTTCCCAAAATTATCAAGTACAACATGTAGGTTGGCGCAGTGTCATTTTTGCGTCTGCGTTCTTGGGCTGTAGTGCCCCAAGCGCAGGTCGTTCACGTAGCAGCGAGTGCTGTCTAGTCCTCGTCGGCAAGTTGGGCCATTTGTAGACGGCGTTCACGCTTCTTCCGTAGCATGTAGTCATACAGCATACCGCCACAGGAGAGGTTAGAGATTAGTTCCCACGTTGGTTCATCTTGGTCAGCTCATTTGATCTTAAACTCTCTGACTGCTCGCCCAGTTTTCGTTGAAATGGGTGTTCGATCATCGAAGATCTCCAAGACCTCGCTCTCACCAGCCAATCGGTCTGGTTCCCAACTATCTTCAGGCAATCGTTCTTCGTCGAAGCCAAAACGCGAGGCCTCAGTCACATATTGCGTCAACCGAGTCTTCGGTCTGTCCTCAATTCATTTACCGCCTTGCGGCGCGACACATGCACCACTGGGTAGAAGTGGTAGCCACTCTTGTCAGTCAATTCCAGCTTATAGGCGTACTCTTCCACCTTTTCCTTGACACGGAAAGGACCATGCGATCGGTGGACCAGTTTCTTGATCAAACCAGGCTTGACTCGCTCCATGTACAGCCAGACTCGACTTCCAGGCTCAAAGAGATCTTTCGCCATTGCTTCAGTAGGTTCGTCATTGGTGTGTTTGGCATTTTGGGGCTCGATCGCAGCCTCATCGCTCGGTTGTCGAGGCACAGCTGCCCGCTCCTTCCGACTCAAGGCCTCATTGTGTTCCTTGGCTCAGCGAGCTTCTCAGCGGCTTGGTATTCCTTGGCCATCTTGAGAGCTATCTCATGTTGACGGTTGACTTCACGGTGCCACGCGAGTGCATCTGATTGATTACCAGATCCTCACCGAAGTGACAACGTCATTGCTTGCAACGTGGAGTGAGCGTCTCATCCATGTACCAGGTAGAACGGGGTTTCTTTTCGCGTCGTGTCCTGAGCGTTGTTGATCGCAAACACCAGTCGTTCTGCGATCTCGTTCCAGTCCTGCTGCATCGGAACTTCGACGTACACCTTCACGGATTGCATGACCGTCTTTACCGACCTTTCCTGCTGTCCATTAGCTTGAGGGCGGTAGCTCAGCGTCGCTCTTGACCTTGACTGCATCATTTCGGTAAAGACTTGGAAGATCTCGCTCATAATGCGGGGATCTCGGTCGTGTCGAATGAGCGACAGTGCCTTAAAGTGTCGGTATACATTCTTCGAACGCTTGAGCCACCACGAAAGTAGACGTATCTGACATGACCTTCGCGATGACGAATCCAGTGAACGGGCATTCAAACAGCAACAGCGCCGTGTTACCGCGTCAAGACTTCGGTAATGGTATAATAATATCCATGGACACTATTTGGAATAGTCATTCGGCAAGAATACTGCCAGGCGAGTATCCCGGGAGCTATGGTTGACTCTTGCTCGAACTGCAGTCAGGGCACGACTTCACATGCTTCTCCACGTCGGCGTAAAGACCTAGTCAGTAGTAATTCAGCTTTACCCGTCGGTACATTCGAACTACATCTTGGTGTCCGCCTTCCAACGAGTCGTGACAGTTCTGCAACACTTCTTGAATCATCGTTGCGGGCACCTCTAAGTGTAGCTTGATGTCCTCGGCTTGTTCATCGCTCTTCCGCCGGCATGGTTGCCACGAAGTAGAGCAATCCGTCGTCTGTCAGGACACACTTGTCGGCTAGTTTCCAGGCATTACGAGCGTTTTATAGCCTAGTTTCTCCACATCGCCGCGCGATACCGACTTCAGTTTGGCCATCTTAGTTCTTCGTTCTGTGCCTTGGAAATACAGCGTCGCCTCTCTTCTTTCATCGCCACTGGGTCAATATCATCCTCATTTGGCGTAGGTATTTGCTCAGACCTGGGTTGCTGCTTGTCTGGCGAGTTCTCAGTAGTTGTCTCTGTTGGTTTTAGCCGCTCACTTGCGTCATTTGGCTGGTTCGTTGACGCTTCGTCATCTAACCTAACTTGCTACTTGCGTGCTGTACTCTGCCGTCGTGTCATCACCGAGACTACTCCATGGTCTAGTCGTACGAAATCCACAAACGTTTTGCGTATCGACATACTTCGACCATCCAGAATTTGAACGCAATTGTCGGAGCCGGGTTTTGTCTCGTTGGTATTGTCGGATGAGGTCTCGTAGATCATTTCAGGTATTCTGTTCAGACTTGAGAGCTCAGCCTTCCTGGTCACGCTGAGAACCACCTTTGACACCTTCGTGTCCAGTGCTTCGCCTGCTAGCGAGTCTGCTGCGACGTTGTACTCTCTCACCGCATATAAGTACTTCATAGACCGAAGCCTCGCTGTGAGTTCCTTGTTGCGAGTCAACAACGTTATCAGCGACTCCTTCCGGCATGCGATCACCCTTAGGGATTGCTGGATTGCGAGTCTCGAGTCTCCAACAACCACCAAATCTTCGGCACCGTGATCTAGAGCTGCCTGTACGCCGTTATTCATACCGGTGTGCTCAGCCATATTCACCGTGGTGGTGTCGAGATAAGCACTCGCAGCGATCACTATCTGCCACTCGGGAAGTCGCCACACAATCCATGAACAGCTACCATACCCACCATATTTCTGCGTCTTTACCGATCCATCGAAAGACACAACGAAGCCTCGATAGTCGCGAGGCAGACGTGCATAGAGCAGATTTGGGTGTTGGTGAGGCTTTATACAATGGTACCACCAATGCCAACGAGTCTTCAAGATCGACGAAATTCGTAATTGTCGACTGGAGGAGCTGGGCAAATGCACAGTCCGATTCATTGACTCGTCGCGCACCTTTAAGTGCCATGGTGATAGCACCACCGAAAACTGCACTGCTCGGCCGAAGAGCGACTTCGACTGGTGAACCCATTCGAGCGTCGAGAACCAAGTGTATACGTGGAGTGTCCGTCCGAATAGCTGTGTGTAGCATAGTTTCGGCAAGAGCAGTAGCGCCAACACCTCTTTTTCCAAAGGGTAATAGTTCATTTCGGCATCCTTCAGCACTCGGCCACAGAACCGCACAGAGTGCAACGTGTCTTCTTGTTCCTACATCAGCGTGGAGCTGAGATCCCATTCATGAGTAAACAGCATCACGTGCACCTCATTCGTCCGATCGAAGCGCCATAGTATAGACTCCTCGGTCACTTGCTGCTTGAGCACAGCGAAACTTCGCCGTACCGTCGTAAGGTCACCTTCAGGCCCAAATCATCGTCCTTGAATTGGTAGAGCGCAGCGCTGTACACAGCGAATTCTTTAATAAACCTGCTGCACTAGTTCTGCGCACCCAAGAAGAATTACATCCCCTTTTTGATTTTTGGGGGCGAAAGTTCTGTGATTGCAGCAAGCTTCTTCGTATCGGCTTGAATACCAGCTGACGAAACCTGATGTGATAGAAGTCCACCTTCGACTGGGCGAAGATACATTTCGTGAAACTGACGCTGATTCGACTCTCCGCGAAGCGACTTAGCAGACGATCTAACGTTGCCAGAAAATCGTCGAATGACGCACCACCGAAGCAGATATCACCCACGAAAGAACGCCGCTCGAACACCGACACAAGCGTCGACTCGTCCGCTTCACCGGTCGAAACCAAATCGGCCACCGGGCTATTGACGAACTGCGATACCGAATCCATCCTGGTCGAGGCTTCTCTGCCCACGTCAAACTAAGTCTGAGGGATCGGTCCGATGTGTGGCAGCTCCGTCGAGACATGCCATTACCACCACGTAACACCGCGGCCTGCTTCTCCGCCGCTTGCATTGAGCTCGGTATAATGTTGCTCCTTTCGGCTGAACGAACCCCTAGAGCGCGTTGTCGATCATGCGCTGATAAATCATGGGTGCGTTCTTGAGGCCGAATGGCATTCGTAACCACTCAAAGTGCCTCAGCGCACAGACGAACGCCGAGATATTGCGGGCCCGCAAGGTCATCATGATCGCCCAGAATCCGCTGACTGCATCCAGCGAGCAGAACCAAAGGTAACTCTCCAGATTTGTAAGCAAAACATCGACGATCAGCATTGCATACTCCATGATTGCTGTGACGGCATTCATCATTGTGTAATCGATGCACAACTGGATGTCGATGGCGTTCTTTTTAGCACAATCACAATCGGTGACGCCCAAGGACTGGCCGAGAATGCGATCAAGCCAGCCTTGAGCAGCCTTTTTAAGAGCTCGTGCAGCTTATGTAGGCGACGTAGCGGCACTCGTTGGGCACACTGTTTAATAGGTGCGTGCCCTTTGACATCATTATCGCATATGACTTCGTACGCAGGTGGAGGAAGAGCATTGCCACTTGAAATCATGATGTGTTGATGTGTCTTCAGCACATCGACAAGACGCGTCTGTTCCTCCTCTAGACCGTCGTTCCGGACGTTCGGTGCAGACTATCGATCACCGTTACTGAAGCCTCGGTTAAGTCCGGGGGGAACGGGAGATCGTGCACGTAGTCTTCGAGTTCAATGTCGTTGGCTTGGTGCTCGAACGAGCTCTTCCAGCCACCCACCGTGGTCTTGTTTCTCTCAGTAGTCAGGACCCGTACCAGTGACATGAAGGTCGCCTCCAATACTGCGACTGATGCGTCCTTGTCCGTGATAATCTCGGCCTGAGTTAGCGTTGGTACTTGGACTTGTTTCTTTTGTTATTTGGGTGGCCAGTATCCGCCGTAGACTGTTGGCATCACATTCGAGTTCGGCATCAGCCGAATTGGTCGACCCAGTCGAGCTACCCGTCTCTCCAGTTGTGTTCTCGGTACTGGTGATCGCGGTCGCCCCTAACTTTGAGAGTTCTGTAACAGGTTCATCGCCCACTGGCGAGCCGTCAGCATGCTTCTTCGTGTCTTCTCGGTCTCTTTCTTCGAGCTGTTGTTCCCAGTGCTCAGCGCACGTCAGGCGTTGGTCGTCTTGGTCCCAGAAGTCAGTATCGTGCACCTGCAGCCCTGTGGGTGATGGTACAATGGCCCTACTTAGCCCAATACTTAAGCTTACGCGTGTATGAGGAAGCGCAGGTTTCTTAGACTTAACTTTATCATACTTGCGCCCCGCAAGTATAATTAAAGCTATAATTAACGCTTTAGATGAAATTGAGAACTGTATTTTGTTTGCTTATTTGTAATGAATTACCTCCTAAAAGTCATACTTTGTAATAGGGGATTGCCGACGGGTGATCAACAGAATCCTATGATTCTAATTGGGTAGAAAGACGCTGCTTTCTACCAATGAGATCTCTAAATGTATGCGGACTAGTCGTCCGCCTAAA
>LGSN01001165.1:0-12082 GCA_001314375.1 Phytophthora podocarpi
CGTTGTATTTGGTTGCGAGCTCAGCGAGGACTTCTTGGTGCACAAGTTGCATGACCGAGTGCAAGTCGCAATGAACAAACATGACGCGTTTACTGGTACCCGGATCTTGGATCAAGAAGGCTCTGGCATAAAGTCGATTGAGGATTCCAGCAGAGCTTTCATCGCTATTGGTGAACCCCATCATGACAACTTCGGCTGCAGGACCCGTGATGTCGCTCTTGCCGATGCCAATGTTGTATGCTGCAGCCTGTTGGGCGAAAACATCCAGCAATAAGAGGAACCAACATAACCCAAACTGACTGCGTTGTGCCATTGTTGGTGTCTTGGCTTGGTCAAAGGTGGAGAGCTTGGAGCACTTGATGGTAGGTTTGGAAATGGCAGGACAGATCGATCTCACCCGAGTTTTGAGGCGGAGTACTCCTTATCCTGGTACACACATGCAGCCATCCTGTCAGCTCACCTTGAGCATCCATTCCGGTGGAGAGCGGCCATATGAAGTGCCACGTTTCCTCATCTTGTAAAGCCATCTCTAGAGAATGAAACCGGATTTCGGGTTGCCCTTTCTGATACATCCGAATCAAACCGAATTAAAAAGCGGGTCATCCGGTTTGATTCGGATTTGACCGGAATATATTCCTACAAGTTTTCCCTTAAAATCAAATAATGTCACTATCAGCTTAACAGTGATATAAAATATCATAGGTAAAAACAAAGCGATATCGGCCAATTGCATTCTCATATTCAACGTGTTATATTTGATAAATTATCATCAGCGTTTGGTATATGTTATTGAAGGTTCTGTACGACCTGTCGGTCGGGTGTCAAGTGTGAAGTGGATGTGAGTGAGATTGGTGAAGACCAGGCTAGAGATTGATGAGGACTGCTTTATAAGCTCTCCAGTGGCTACTTATTACTGACTAGAGTCCCAAAGCAGCACATCTCCTTCAGTCACGCCACTATCCTTTCGCTACTGCTAGTAGCAATGCTCGCTCCTCCGTGATTGAACCTCTTCAGGGTGATCGCCGTCTATCAGGTTTTTCGGTTTCTATTGAGAATCACAGACCAGAAGTGAAATGTGATTGGTTACATTTTGACCAATCAAGACTCCCTCAAACCGGATTTGGCTCAATTTTACATTCTCTAGCCATCTCTGAGCTGGTCGGACACCCTATTACAGCGATAATTACTAGGCCGCATGATTCTTCGAGTGACACGCTGCGAGCAACGAGACTCATCAAGTTGAAGTGAACTGGTGGTGGTTGAACATCCAAAGCTTTCACAAAGCACGAATCATTCCTTGGGCTGTTAGTTATCGTAGCGAATTGCATATGAACTCATAATTAAGACCTTACTGTCGGCGGGTTGGTGACCGCAATACGGCTAGCCACATCCCGACTAGGAGCCTAGCCGCTTTCAACCTAGTATTAGGGATATGCTCATGGTATCCTAACTCGGTGAATTTACACGCCTCAAAAAATGAACTGGAGGAATTCGCTTGGCGCCAATGATAAGATTTGACTTCCATACGACTGACCCTTATTAATACCACTGCTTTCTGTACACCGACCCGTGCATTTCTGCGATCCATTGCATTCAGGCCCGGCTGACATTCCTCAAACTGCACACACCATTTTCAGTCCAAGGTGGAAAGCGACTTCCGAATATGGTCTCGGAACGAACCCGTTTTCGGCTACTCTACAGCGGCTTCGGTGATTCTGTACCAACGCACAGCGTCTCTCTCCCGCAACTCAACTCCAATTGTGCCCAGATCGTACAAAAAGGCTCCAGTACATCAGCATCGTTACCGTCTCGGGAAGTTGATTAGTTGATTAACATGATCCTGCATGTGATGTCTCTGCGTTTTTTGATGTTGAGTGGCGGCGTCGGTCGATATAAAATGAGAAGGTCCTGTGACCATAAACTTTGTGCTTGGTACTTTCGAGATATGTGCTAAGCACTGCTAACACACATGGGTCAAGCTGACCTTCATACCGGTATCTTCGGTTGCATGACCAAACTAGTCTCTGATTAAACAAGTTCAAACCTATGTCCCATGCATGAACTCCACCTTTGAAGTGCCGTGTCTGGACTTTCATGTCTAAAACTTCCTTTGCCTGTTGACAACGCATTCGTCATCAAAAATGACTTTGCCGTTCTCTCTTTCTTATGTTTTTGTTGGGGCAGCCAACCACATCATACAGCAACAGTATCGACTAGAACGAGATCACGAGGCCTGCAGCTGAAGTCGTCTTGATGGGATTTGCTGCCTCAAATGAGAGCACTGAGAGCACTGAGAGCACTGCTGGAATCCTCAATCGCCTGTACGCTCGAGCCTTCTTGATTGGGAATCCTGACACGAACGATAGAATCGTTTTCATAAACTGTGGTCTGATGGTTGTCGTGCAGCTAGTGCATCTACAATTCCTCGCTGAGCTCGCACAACGGAGTCTACACCGAGCAAAACGTCATCCTCCACGCCACACACACGCACGCTGGGCCCGCCGGAGGAATCGCAGGATATTTTCTCTACGACGTATCCATCCTCGGATACGTTCACTGTCACGGTGTAGACAGCGCCCTGACCATACGTTGAGTAGGAGAGGGCATTGCCGATAGGTTTGCCTCTTGTTGTAATCGCAGCCACTTCAACATGATCCGCGATGTTTAGTCCGATTAGTCCATCCCAACGCGGGCCCATCACCCTGCACGTCATTTCGCTAGTGCATACCGCTCAAATGGAGCAGACTCATTCAATACTCTGCGCTGTGCACCGTTTAACTCGACGCTTATTAAAGGCCAGGTTTATGACCGATCAGTGATCGGATCGACGATTAACTGCGATCACTGCCTGCGTTTGCCCAGCACTCTGGAGCACGACATGTCATCATGGCATAATGGACACGAGTTACACCAACTTTGCGACCAGGCAGCCTAAATGCAAAAACTCACGGGACACAACAAGCAGCGGTAGACCAGTGCATTCCTCGCTTTGGATGAGTTAGTGTGCAACAGCAAAGTGCCTGTGGTCGCAAAGTTTCTTCGATAGCGGCATCAAAAGTACTTGCCCCCCTCCCCCGCCTGCTCAAAGAGCCTTGCCTTCTGCACGCAGCCAGAGATCATTCACGGCAACCTGTTTATCAATCTTCTATTCCGAGTACGAGCACCAGCAAGTGGATGTTTTTTTGGTTACTCAAGCGGCTTCAACTTCAGTGAAGCCTGATGACAAGGCGAGTCTTCAAAGCATCTATTGTGTCCCCAGCGCCTGCGGCACTGCTGTGTGCCGCTGCACGAGCGCAGTACAACGCCGACATTGTCGAGAGTGACATCGCTGATCCCACAGCGGAGATCCTCGTGATGGAATTCTCAAACCTGGAAGAGAGTATTGCTGGAATACTGTATGCCGGAGCGTGCCTCATTGAAGACTCCGACTACTGAATGCGTCATGTGTGTGCACTTGCACTCTGTCAAGCAACTCGTGAATCAAGGCGTCCTCGCTAAACTCGCAATAATTTCTTTTGCGCTTTTGCAGCTTGCTGAGCCTGATTGAATCAGGGCTATCTTCATATGGAGAGGCAAGGAGTAGACAGCAATGGACACCATCAAAGCGATTGCTTACGTTGATATCAACTTACTGTCTTCTTCTCGCTTCAGATCTCCAGTCGTCACGAGGTCCGACTATTGACTGACCTGAGGCGCGCTATTTGAGTCCGATGTTGAAGTGCATGATCCAACTTCGCTCTCCTGTGCTCCTGACGCGTAGGCCTTTCGGACAAGCCGCATCTCCTCGGCCATGACTTGCGACGCCACAGCCGAAAACTCCTTCTTTACAGGGTCGATAAAAAGTTTCTGCCCCAGCAAAGAAATGGATGTTAGCCGCCGACGATCATCCAGCACAACACTTTCTGAACGAACCTTAATGCGGTCATCGAATCGGATGATAGATTGGAACAGGTTCACGTTCTCGGAGGCACTGCTGTCCTCGATCAGCTTGCTGTAAATGAGCGCCAGGATATCGCACAAAGACAGCAGCACCTCTCGGTAGTCGAGTGGGAAAGGCTGCAAGCATACACAACGACGCATCAGTCAGTATCCTTGCAGAAAAATAGTATTAATACCCATGACGAAAGAGAGGGAGAGCAGCGCACGATAGGAGGCGTCATGAGGCGGCGGTATACTGGACGTTGGTTCCACTTGTGCATCGTTGGTCGGAAAGGCTCGTCACCAGAGTAGTGCGGGCTATTCTCCTTCTCAAGAGGTTCGTGTAGAGTGCTCGACGTCGCCACCATCATTTTCTACCGTTCCATCAACAACAAATATTGAGTTGGTCGTCAGTATTTACTCTCAATACTCCACCCACCCCGCCACATCCTCACCATGCCCTGCACTGTCGACGAGGAGAAATAAAATTCGAGCTCTTCCAGCAACTGGCAGCAGTCCATCGCCAGCAGCTCTGGGTGCACCGACTCGCCAACCAACCTCCCCAGTCCAATTCCCAGATAGAAGAACTGCGCACCGCGACGGATGCTTTGCTTGTCTCCGAGGTGGTTCATCACCTGCTGCTCCCGGAGCAAGGCAACATTGAGCCAGTAGTTCGAGCCTTCGTGCATGGCCTTGAGATAGTTCCAGTCCGAGCGTCGGTGCTGCACCAAGTCCTCCAAGATCCTCATCCTCTGCTGCGCCGTCACCTGTCGGAGCACCTCGGCCGCAGCCGCTGCCGCAACAGCTGCAGCCTCTTCGGCCGCTCGATCGGCACTGCTCGACCGGTCGTCCACGTCGTCCGCATTGCTGACACTGGAGCTTTGAGACGAGAACAGCAGCGAACCGAATGACGACGAAGCGCTGGCCAGTGACGACGTGAGGCCTGAAGTCAAAGAACCTGCAGCGGAGGCCACAGACGTCAATGGGTCGGGTACAGTAGCGTCGCTTGAGCTTGGAAAACTCGTCTCGGCTTCAGTTGCGGGAGGAGACGGAGCGGAAGAAGACTTGGCGCTGGAGCTCTTGGCCCCCAAAGGCGACAGAACTTTACGCCCACCCTTTGCTAATTTGGAGCGAGCGGCCGCGGCCATTGAGCGAGCAGCGGACGAAGCTTTGGCGGCAGACGCGGGCAGCTTGGAGCGATTGGTGCCACCGTCCGTGTTGACGTCGTCGATGCTCGCCTCCGACACGTTGCAGTCGTTGTCGTTGTCGGCATTGGCGCGTGATGGGTAGTCGGGCAGTGCGGAGGGAGGAGGAGGGAGAGAAGCCAACACCTCCTGCTCGCTCAGAGCGGCGGGCGGAGCGTCCATTGCGGTGGCCGGAATATCTTGAAACTCTGCTTATTATAAGTGTAATATTGGAATGGAGCCGATTTACAAATCAATAATTCTAAAATCTAGATGTGGACTTTGGATTTAGAAATAGAATGGGTGAACTTTTTGACTAAAAACCCTTTGAAGTGAAAACATTTTTATATGAGCTTAAGTAACGTTACTTAACGCCCGTCTAGAATCCGACAAAACACAACGCCATCCTGTCACTTTTCAAACAGCAACGGAAACCAGCAGAGCCGTAGGTAGCACATCAACGTTTCCTCTCTCTTTCCTGCTCCCGCCATGGGTCGCATCGCGCGTCTGGAGCTGAAGAACTTCAAGTCATATGGCGGCCACCACGTCGTGGGTCCTTTCCACCGCTTCACGGCCGTCGTGGGGCCCAACGGCAGCGGCAAGAGCAACTTGATGGACGCCATCTCCTTCGTGCTGGGCGTCCACTCGCGCCAGCTGCGCTCCAACCAGCTACGCGACTTGATCCACAGGGCCCCGACCGATGAAGCTACAGCCACCGAGCGCTCGGCGTTTGTGACGCTCGTGTACGAGTTGGCAGCGAACGAGACGCCGCCGTCCAAGTCCCTGGCGACTTCGTCCCAAGAGCATCAGAGTCAGAGTCAGAATCAGAGAGAAGTGAAGTTCACTCGGATACTGTCCGAAAAAGGCGTGGGCTCGTACCGTATCGACGGGCAGGAGGTGAGCTCCGAGAGCTACCAGAACCAGCTGAAAGAAATAGGGATTTTAGTGAAAGCTCGCAACTTTTTAGTGTTTCAGGGAGACGTCGAGTCTATTGCCAGCAAGAGTCCGACGGACTTGACCAAGCTGTTCGAGCAGATTTCCATGTCCGACGAGCTCAAGAACGAGTACAACAGGCTGCTGGAGGAGAAGAACGCGGCGGAGGAGAATACCATCTTTGCATACAAGAGAAAGAAGGGACTCGTGGCGGAGAAGAGGCTGGTGGGTGTATCAGAAGGGTGAATTGGAGTCTTTTTTAATGCTGAACTTTGTTTTTTTGCTGTTGGTTTGATGTGGTGAAGGTAAGAGAGCAAAAGGAGGAGGCAGAGCAATTCAGACAGAAGCTGGAGGCTGTGGTACGTGGTGTAGTGTAATTGGTGATGAGAGTTGAGAGTTGAGAGTTGCGTCTGATGGATGTGGTTGATTTATGTGTGAGTAGAACAATCTCCGGGTCGAGCATTATCTGTGGCAGCTTTTTCAAGTCGAAGATGATATCAAACAGCGTGAAGAGACCGTGAGGCATTACCAGGAGGGGAGTCTTACTTGCTCCAAGAAGGAAGATTCCGTTGCGGAGGTCTACCATGAGAAGAAGAAAGAACTTAGTGCAAGTCTTCGGGAGGTGAAAGCAAACCGCGAGCGGATCCAGGATTTCCAGAACGAGATGGCGGACATTCAGCCGCAATTGTTTAAGCTGCGCGAACAGACCATGTATTCTAAGAAGAAGATTGTCGAGGCGGAGGAAGCCGAGAAGACTATGAAGAGACGGCAGGAGGGAAAATCTACGGAAGTAGAGGCCTTGAAGAACGATTTGCAAGAGCTGGAGAGAGCAAAGGCTGAACTCGACGCAAACCAGAGCAGGCGCGCAAGCCAAGGAGGCGAGAATGCAGCGTTGGTCCTGGAAGGCTCGCGCTTGGAGGAGTACCATCGAATTAAGGAAGATGTTCAAGTCAAAACGAATTTATTGCGGAACGAACTGGAATCTATCTTGCGGCAGCAGACCGCGGATCAGAACAAAGTGCAGACGCTGACTCAAGAACGCCAGGAAAATCTCAAGTTGGTGGACATGCTCACTGAGGACCTGAAACAGGCTGATGAACGAATTGTCACGATGCAACGAGTTATTTCCGAGACCGAGCACGATATTGCAGGAGTTGAAAAGAACTTGCAGACAGCCGACGAAGAGAATCGAGGTCAGGCGCGCAAGAAGGAGAAGCTGTCTGAACAGTTAACCCGCGTTAGCAACAAGTTGCGCGACCTGAAGGACGATAAGCGGCAGTCACAGGCGGAAGCGCGCAGAGCAGAGACGCTGGAAACCCTAAAGCGACTATATCCTGGCGTTCGCGGTCGTCTCGTAGACTTATGTAAACCGATCCAACGCAAGTACAACATGGCTGTGACCGTGGCGACAGGAAAGCACATGGACGCAATTGTGGTGGCAGACTACAGAACAGGGCAAGGTTGCATTCAGTACCTCCGTGATTCCCGCGCAGGCAGTGCTCCGTTTATTCCTCTGGATAGGATCAGAGTGAAACCTATCAACGAGCGATTCCGTAGTCTTGGAAACAACATCAAAATGGTGGTCGACGTGATCGAATGTGACGCTGAGATTGAGCCTGCACTACACTACGCCGTCGGTGACACCGTCGTTTGTGACTCCATCGACATCGCTCGCGATCTCTGCTTCCGTCAAAACGAGAAAGTGAAGGCAGTGACACTGGATGGGAAGGTTGTCAGCAAGAACGGCAGTATGACAGGTGGCAAAACGCAAAGTGACTCGCGCCGAGCAGGTCGATGGGATGAAAAGGAGGTCGAGGCTTTGCAGCAACAGAAAGATGGTCTGGTCGATGAGTTGCGCACCCTGGAGAGGCATGGTGCGTCGTATGCGAAGCTACAAACGCTTCGAACGCAACTGGAAGGACTGCAAAGCCGGCTTAGCCGAGCAAAAGCTGACCTGGTCATTACAGAAACAAAAAGACCCAAGATCCAAGCTCGAATCGATGATGCCACAAAGCGAGTCGCAGAGGTAATCGAACCGGAGCTACACAAATTCGAATCGGCAGTGGGCTCTCGCAAGAGCAAGATTACAGCGCTTCAAGAACAAATTAATGGTGTAGAGGACGAGATGTTTGCAGAGTTTAGCGAAGCGATCGGCGTCGAAAGCATTCGTGTTTACGAGGAGAAGGTACTCAAGCGGCACCACAAGGCGCTGGAAATGCGGCGAAAAATCACGGAGCACGAAGCCAAGCTGCGCGCACAGGTAAGAAAGAATGTGGTGTTCAACGTGCGATATTTATCGCTGATGTTGTCTGCTTTTTGTTGTTGTTGTTGTATTTCAGATCGAGTATCTTCAGTCACAGGACTATAACCAGCCCATGCTTGCAGCGAAAGAAAAAGCAGCTCAAGAAGGCCAACACTTGAAGAAGTTGGCTGAAGAGGAAACTGACTTCCTGAAAAGGGAAGCTGTATTGCGCAAGGAAAAAAAAAAGCAAGAGGGGCTACGTAAAAGCGTATCTACGAAGGTGGACGTGCTTGAGAAGGAGCTTCGAGAGGTTGGCAACAAGAAGGCGAAGTACGAGGAGCGGAAGATCAAAATCCGAAGAAGAATTGCGTCAGAGGAGACAGTCCTTGAGCGTTTGAAAGACCACAAGACTGAAATTTTCAAGCGTGCGTCGTTGGACCAAATCAAACTGCCAACTGTTGCTCGCAAAGCTAGCAACGCCTCCGAGGATGTTGAGATGACTGATGCTAGTGGGTCGAGTAGCCTTGAAAACTCAGAGCTCCTATTGGGGGGTGACGCTGCAAACCGAGAAGTGGACTTTTCAGCTCTTCCGGGCGCTCACGTCGTGGTGGACGATAGGGAATTTGATGATATCAACTCAGATTACGAAAAGCGGATTGGTGTGCTGCTCACCGAGCTGGAGCGTATGCAGCCTAACATGCGTGCGCTAGACAAGTTCGACGTGATCCAAAACCGAATTGGGAAGGAAGAAGAGGAACTGGACCGCATTAAGCAGCAGTCCTACGAGACTGCATCGAAGTTTGAACAAGTCAAGCTTGCTCGGTATGAGCGCTTCATGGAAGCATTCAACCACATTTCAGGTGTGATCGATTCGACGTACAAGCAACTCACGAAGAGTTCCAAGCACCCACTGGGAGGCACGGCATATTTGAACTTGGAGAATACAGAAGAGCCGTATCTGAATGGGATGAAGTACAACGCGATGCCGCCGATGAAGCGCTTCCGTGAGATGGAGCAATTGTCTGGTGGTGAGAAGACTGTGGCAACACTCGCGCTGCTGTTCGCGATCCACAACTACCGCCCGTCGCCGTTCTTCGTGCTCGATGAAGTGGATGCCGCCCTGGACAACGTAAACGTGAACAAGGTGTCGACGTACATCGCGAACTGCGACTTCCAGTGTGTTGTCATCTCGTTGAAGGACTCGTTCTACGAGAAGGCCGATGCACTGGTCGGAATCTGCAAGGACATCACATCGCAGCAATCGAGATCCATGACGCTCGATCTCACCAAGTTCGACTAAATTCTCTGCTGGCAATGGATATCGGTGCTGCAGCGCACAAGTGCTCATTAGGGTAACGAAGATTGACTTACTTTAAGTATTATTTGTTTTTGCAGCGTGCAAAGGAAAACTTTGCCCTCTACAGCAAGTTGAAGTGCCATTTTTTTGATATCCTGATATCCTATTCGCCCATAATAGATTCAATTTCACCCAATCATTTGCTTTATTCTTATTAGCCCCCCCCCCCCATTTGCCGTAGTAATCTCCAAGCCAAGATGCTGTCGACGGTGCCCGTGGACGACGCCATCCGCACGCTGAGCGTGGAGATGTCCAAGGATAAAGACGCCTCCTTTATTGGCAAGTACGTGACCCTACATTGTTCCCTAAAATTATATATTTATTCCTGACATTTGCTTGTAATCTTTACAGGACGGAGGCGGAGACGGAGATTCTGGCGCATTACGCAAGCAAAGGTCGGCGTCGCGCCGCCATGGGGGCGATTTTTGGCTCCTCAGCCATGGCAGGACTGTGGAAAATCTCCAAGAATCAGAAGAAAGTGGCGGGGGCGTTCGCTATGATGTGTGAGTGGCAAACCAAATTTAGGATACGATATTTTGGATTATCCTAAAAACTAACTATTCTTATTCTTATTTTTATGATTGTGCGTTATATATTATATTATAGCCGGAGGTCTCTTTGGGGCTTCTTACGGCATCATTAGTATCCGTCGGGACTTGTTCTCGGACCTCTTAATGCTGCCGTCGGAGAAGTCGCCGTTTGCGACTCGAGCCAGAACCATGTGAGAGCTATTTGTTTGTTTTTGAGTTGGAGTTTATCTGGTTGACGAGACTCGGTTATTTTTGTGTGGTTGCTAGTTTGATGTCCAAGATCCCGGATAATCCGTTCGTGCAGGAGCTGAACGAGAAGTTCAAACATTCGACGGCTACAACGTACGTCTCTCAGTTTATTAAGATGGTTTTACTGCAAGTGACACAATGTGTCTTTTGACTACGTTGTGGCTGGTTATGTGTGCGTGCTCTAGTGACACGTGGAATGAGGAAGCTAATTCACCAGGAAGCTTTGGTTCGAAGCCGTTGACGAGTCTTCCCCCTGCGCCTCGCCGCTATGACAACGAGATTTCCAGTAGTATCCCACCGATCACTGGTCTTGATACTCCGCGTGATAAGAAAGATTCCAGTGACCAGCAACACGATGACCAGGAAGCTTTTGGAGAGGCAAACGACAGTGGAATTCGCTCGCCCTTTCCCTTCGGCGCAAAGTCTCCTCCGACGGACGATGCTTCGGGCTTCGGAGACCGCGACGCTCCTCTTTCTCGTGACCCGTATGCGCACTACACACGGGATTCTCGCCGCCCAGAATCCGACAAGAATGCCCCGCCACTGCGCCATGACGAAGATGACTATTTCTTTGGAGTGACCAACGAAACGGATGCCCCAGCAAAACCCACGACCTGGGAAGAGATCCGACGTCACGCTGCAGAGCAGCGCAAATAATCTCACACCAGCAGCTTTAGCATCTACGCAGCAGAAATAAAAAATGGCGAGAACAGAACAAATGAACGGATGCTTGCTCGATCGTCTCGTGGGTTAGTGAGTGATGCTGAAAATGGATCCCTACGAATGTTTCCGACTGTTCACATTCTGTTTGTGACCTGAGAAGCAGGCAGCAGGATGCAATCGGCTAGCGACGACAAACCCAAGTGCGATAATCATGGTGAGACCAAGGGCAAGCATCTAAGACCATACAAGTCCGGGGTGCAGAAGCAGAAGCCAAGTGGACAGCGGCCTCCCAGTACGAACGCATTATCGTATGAAGGATTGCTTTCTGAAGAGGAGCTCGTCGTGCTGAGAGCAATTGTGGCACGAGAAGCAGGGCTAGATGAGTTGTTGCGTTGCTGCTGCTCCTTTGAAGACGACCAGAGCGTCGAGTTGTTGGAGGCTCTAATTCGTGTTCGAGACCTGTCCCTAGCTACGGTGGAGGCCATCGCCGGGTGGCGACGCCGCATGATTCAAATCCGTCCATTCCTATGGCGAAACCTGAACTACGCACTGAAGATGACCTGCGACCTCGATTTCGTGAGCAAAAGCCAACTTGCCACAGCCGCGATGGATGGAGTACGTCTACCTCGACGAAATCCATTGTCAACGATCGGAGGCCTGGACCAGAGCATGCGCGTCTTCTGGGCGATTGAAATGCCGGAAGAAGAAGATTTATTCGTGCTGCTCGATTCGGCTTCGTTTGCACCCAGCCAGATGACGGTGGACTTGCCGTCCAAAATTCGCCTCGTTGAATGCTTCTTGCTCTACGAAGAGCGCCGCTATGGTAAGTTCTCAAGAGCTCAACCAGCTGCAGATCACCGATTGAAGGAGTTAGTGCAAAAGGAAGCCGAGTATTCGTCGAAGGCGCGCTTTGGGGCAGTGAACGAACCTGAAGCGTAGTCGTTTGTAGACCTTAACTAGATTTCTAACCCACAAAATTCTCCTGTGCACGGTGCGCATTCCTCCG
>LGSN01001166.1:0-12062 GCA_001314375.1 Phytophthora podocarpi
GTGAGGACATCCGCTGCCAGTACCAGGACGCCGTTAACACGTACGCGTTGACGTGCAAGATCCGCGATGAGGCTCTGGCTAACTAAGTTGAAATGACGTAAGCCAAGTGACGCAAGGCCAGGCAAGGAATGCGAACTGGATGAGACTTTTCTGGTAGGCGACGAGGCTGATAATGAGTACGTCGTCCAGGAGTGACGCGGTTTGTTTTGTATTTTCCTTCCTGCAATAAATGTGATTTTGCCTTGATGTTTGTATGCACCAAGTTGAAGTCAAAGAAAACCTGTCAAAAATATTTTCAGTTGAAATCCAGAAAACACTATGATAGCCTAAAATGTTTTATTTTTCCAACGTAAATACGATAGTGTTTTACGTCCCTGCCCCGCCGAATGCTTGCTACTACTGTAGTATATGGGAGCGTTTATGCAGGAGGCTTACACGCGTCGAGAAACCATTGCCCGCCGCTGGTTTGATGACGTTCACAAGCTGATTGAACACGCTCGCGGTAAACTCGACGAAAAATCAGCACTGCCTTTTGCACAGTGATTCCAAGCAAATGCGAATCTGTGTCCATGACACTCGGAGTCGCCCCGTTCACAACCCCAAAGTTCATGTTGGAGCGCACGCATGTATGCACACTGTGTTTGATCAGTTTGGCATTCCGTGCACGCACTTTATCGCAGCTCTCAATCCCCCTATAATAGCTGGTCTGCTGAACGATTCTCGGCAGGGACAGTTGCTACACTATCGATGCGTACTTGGGTCTGGTGCTGCGTCCGGGATCGTGCTGGTTCTCCTCAAATAGTTTAATAGCAATGCCCACCAAAATTGAGCTCCAAGTCAGGACGGAAGAAGGCGAGACGACTGCCAAGCAGGGTGACGTACTACCGAAGTTGGTAAAATGTAGCGAACGTGTACGTGTGGCAATTGCGGCTAAACTGGCCACAACAGGAGAAGCTGTCCGTCAAAGTAGTGCGTGTGTTGCATGAGTTAGTGAGTTGAGGTAGTTGATCATGCATGCTTTACATGTACATGTACTTAGGTGGTTGTGTTAGCGGTACCATGTACACCTTTTCAACTTCAAAATGGCATAAAGGAAAATCAAAACGACAAAAGGTAAGGTCAAAACGACATAACTTTATAAATGAATACTTATATCCGATTAGAATATGACAATATATTATTAGTTGCAGTTCAAAATTACCTATTGGCAGATTTAATTCGATATCACCCAATGAGACGAATATAAAAGCATGCGTCAAGTCCCGTCGCTATCATGTCGTTTTGACCTTACCTTTTGTCGTTTTCCTTTATGCCATTTTGAAGTTGAAATGGTGTAGAAAATTTGGGGGAAATGACAAAACTAGCAGCTTTGAAAAGGCTAGTGACAAGACCTGCAATTTGTGTGTCACAACCTGCACCTACGATATGTGGGTAGTGTTTGCGTCAGAACCTGCAGACCATGTCCATAATTCCTGTCAGAACGTGCGGTCGTTTCTAAATTCAGACGCTCCTTGTTTCTGAGGGCACTAACTTCGACGACTGAGCTTGTTTGATTTAGAGCGTCCAAGCCCAAGCTCGCATATGGTGGTGCTACAACGAGTGTTCTGCCCGCCACAGAAGTGCCCGATACTATCAGCAACCGAACAACCAAGTCAGCATCAACTCGATTTGCCAGAGGCAGTGCAAGAGAGGCTTTTGGCTTCGTGGTGATAGGCAACATGGAGGAGACGAAAAAGTCCGAAAGAGGTGGAGGCGTCTACGCCCACTACGAATTTCCTGGCGCTGTTGATGGAGGCGGCCACAACCGCCACGAACGACTTGACCAACAGGAGGAGGCGGCTACGCTCTCGATAAACGATTTGGTGCGGTGGCACGGATGACTTGAGATTCGTGCTCCCCTCGCGAAATCTTAGGGGAGACTTGGACAAAACGGCGAAGAATATTAGAAATGCGAATGACACACCTTGCCGCGATAGACATGAAATGTGTCAAAATGTGCAGACAGGCTGCATCAATTTGACAGCCATTTTCTGGTAGGCAGACCTGGGGTTAAAACCCAAGCAGATGCAGGTCTTGTCATTAGCCTTTTCAAAGCTGCTGGTTTTGTCATTTCCCCGAAAATTTGGACTTCACATTTTGCAACAGATCCAAACTCGACAGGGTGATTACGCACTTGGCCTGATTTATAGGTCTCAAATCATTTGAGACCGATTTTGAGTCATGTCAATTTTATACTTGTTTTCACTATGCCGCAATTCATGCCTATCAACATCTCGTTGGGTATGTCAGTCATTCACCAAGAAGCCCCGTACAGTGCAAGTCCTCGTCGCCATGGGCATGCACGTTACGACGGAGCAGGTGACAACTCAGGCAGCAGCCAACGTGCTGCTGACGAGCGTGGCGGTCTACTTCCCACTCTTCCTGGTGCTGATTTTGCTGTACGAGACGCTGCGGCCTCGAGTGCCGCACGTGTACTCGCCAGAGAACCACGCGAACTTCCCCGAGTCCAAGCAGCGCAAGTTCTTGAGCTGGGTGCCTTTCGTGTGGAGCATCGATGAGGCCCAAGTAGCCGAGAAGTGCGGCCTGGACGCTTGGGTGCTGCTGCGCTTCATGAAGATGGGGCGTAAGGTGGCGCTGCTGTGCGTCGTGTGCTCGTTCGCCCTCTTCCCCATGTATTTCTTCACGGCGGCGGTGTTCGAGGCTCAGGAGAAGGAGAAACAACGTCATCATTTGAGCCAATTGCTACCCGCAGGAGGGGGGGCAGCTAATGCTACCGTAGCAGCTATCACTTCCATGATGATGATCATGCTAGATGAGCAACTGGACGCCGGGAATGGTACAGCCAACGTCCTGTCCTCGGACGGGAAAGTGAAGTTGGACGTTGTTGACAGACTCACGATTGCCAATGTAGGCAAAGACGACTGGAGACTCTACTTCACGGTGTTGGTTGCCTACATGATCAGCGTCTACGTCATGCGACTGCTGCTGAACGAGTACACGGTCTACCGCAAGCGTCGCCACGAGTTCCTCATGCGCAAACATCCGCAGCAGTACAGCGTCGTCATCTCAGACCTGCCTCAGTCACAACGTCGCCCACAGACGTTGCAGGCATATTTGGATTTCTTGTTCCCCAACTCGGTGCACTCGGTCTACATTGGCGTCGAGTGTGCGGCGCTGGAGGAACTGCTGGACAAGCGCCAAGAACTTGTGTACCATCTGTATGCTGCCAATGTCAAACTGACGGAGGCTAAAAACAAGGTTGGTGACCACGATGTGATCAAGCGTCCGAAAGAGTTGATTGGTCGTCGTTTCTTCGGACTCTGTGGCGGTGGTGAGGAGGTTGATGCCGTCGACCACTACACTGAGGAATTGCAGAAACTTGAGGACGAGATTATTCGTGTTCGGGACGAGGTCCTGCAGCGCCAGTCAGCTGAAAAGGCCAAGGAAGTCACCAATGGAAAGCAGTACGGCTCGACCAACGCAGCGCCGCGAGGGTTTTCTGCTTTGGGCGACCTGGCAGAGAAACTGCGTAGAACCAAGAGCTCGATGGACGACCGGCGTTGGGGCGAAGAGACCCTGCCGTTGCTCCATGTCAGTGTACCTGTGCCCAAACGCCCTAACGTGATGCGAAGCTGCGCCTTTGTAAGCTTCCGTAGCATCCGTTCTGCACAAGCAGCGCAGCAATTGCTTCAGGTGGAAAATCCACGCCGCATGGTTGTGCTCCCTGCGCCCAACATCCGTGATGTGCAGTGGAAAAATTTTGGTCTGCCGCACAAGCTCAAAGCGAAGTGGAAACTTATCTCCATGGGAGTTTCTCTCTTGATTGGGTGCTTCTGGACAGTGCCAACGGCCTTCGTCGCTTCCATGGCTAGTGCTGACGAGCTCCGGCACTTGTTCCCGTGGCTTGGTGGCTTTATGGAAAATAATCCGTGGCTTCTAATTGCTCTGCAGCAGACGGCACCACTCGTCTATTCAGCGATGAACGGTCTGGCAAACGTGATTTTCAAGCTGTTATCCACCCAGGAAGGCTATTTGTCGATCTCTGAGGTCGAAGCTAGTCGCTTTACGAAGCTATGCTTTTTCCAAGCCTTCCAAATGTTTTTCGTGTCAGCGCTCGCTGGATCCATCATCACGGAATTTATGTTGTTCTTGGACCAGCCGCGCATGCTTTTCTTCTTCTTGGGCAACACAATCGCGAACCAGTCCATGATGTTCATTACCTTCATCATCACGCAATTCTGTGTGGACATGTCGCTGTTCCTGCTGCGTGTATCACCGGTGGCGATCTCTGCTGCTTACCACCTCCTGGCTCCAATGCATGCAAAGCTACCGCAGCCTCGAGACTGGATGGGTCTTTGCCCCGTCAACTTCCAAACCGATCTTGATACCCCGATGAATCTGGCCCAGCAATATCTCGTGTTCTTATTCGTCGTGGTGTTCGCCCCCATTGCGCCACTTGTGGGATACTTTGGCGCGATATTCTTCGTGGTGTCCGAGCTCTCCTACAAGCGCTGCTTCTTCTTCGTCAACAGCTCGCGCTGGGCGGCGACCAACTCGATGGGTGTGTTTTGGCCCCCTCTTTACTCGTTCGTGATCGGCGCGCTCATCATTGGCCAGTGCACTCTTATTGGACTGCTATCGTTGAAGTCGGCTGGGTATGGGCCGATTGTGCTCACGACGACGCTGCCTTTCATTACGCTTATCTTCCATTGGTATGCAGTTGATCTCTCTCACCTGAAGCGTGCTGCTGAGAACCTACCACTTGACCAGTGCTGTGACGTCGACGAAGACCGGAAGGACGATTCATTTGACTTCCTGGATGGTGTCTATCAGCAGCCAGCCATGATTGAAGCATTCCGCCCGGCTTCGATCCTATCTCGTGACCCTGAAAGTGGCGCGGGTGCTGCTATTGATGCCACCAACGTGCAGGTGGAGTCCCCAGCACCCCCTGTAGAACCGCTGAACAAGCCTGCGAAGCCTCTTAACCAGCAGACCCGTTTGGCTGAGCTCAACAAGGATAAGAAAGACGAGAACAAGAAGGCTGAATGAGCGCTAAGACGCCTCATCCATGCAGGCGAAAAGGCAAATAGCGATGTGTCTTGTAGTCAAAACATGATAGCTTGAGCCACTTCAGTTTTGACACCAGGTTCACTATGTGCAAATTTAAAAAAAATAACACATATACACCCATAGTTCCGCGACGTGCCAAGATGCCTTCGTGGTTTCAAAGTTGTAAAAATGCTCTCCGATTCGGAGGCAATGGAGTCCGAGTTACATCTTTGACTGCGTCACTTTCTCCCTCCTTATCCCGTGGATACTTTTGGAAGTGGATATTATCCACTGCTAAAAATTAGGATACATATTTGAGCCAATCAGATCGGTGGAATAAAGGGAATTACGATAAGAAACACATTTTGATTGCTGCAAAAACTCAGACCACACCATGGCTGACGGCTACGACCCACAGAAGTCTCGCGTGGCGGAGGACACGCTTGCCGATTTCCTCCGCGCACCACTCACCGGCGACCTGACGGAGGTGCCAGGCATCGGCAAGGCGGCCGTGACGAAGCTCAGCGAGTCGAAGGACGGGGAAGACGCCGTGACGAACACGTTCCAACTCATCGGCAAGTTCCTCATGCTCAAGGTGCGCCGGAGAGGGAGGATACAGAAGATAAATATTGAGGGGGTGCTGATCTATTTTGTGATCGATGCATTGTGTACAGGATAACTCGGACGACAATGACGATGGAGTGATCGACTGTGCGACCCACTGCGACGCCTTCTGGTTCTGGCTCAAGTCCAAGGGCATCACGGCCTACAGAAGGTGCTGCATGCTTCCTGGTGCTGACGTGACGTGGTTGGAGCTGAGGGACTGACGTCACATTTATTGTGTGTGGTGTTGCTGTTGCTTGTCTTATAGTGGCGTTGTGATGGCCATTGCGGAGAAGGTGAACACGATGCTGCCTGGTATTTATGACACGGCAGAGTTCCAGTAGAGCACTAGCAAGTGAAGGTGTGAGCAGAAATGAGGAGCAGAGAGTTATCGCATTTCGACTCAACAGTCGCTGCCACCAGCAACAGAGACGCAGCATAGCTAAATATCATCTACAGCGAGCAGTTCAGGAGAAAATGAACGGAGAAACGATCGAGCTGTCTCAGTTGGTGTCTTTCCATCTTCAGCTTTATCCTCTAACTCGTATTTTTATAGAGCAGCGCATTGAGCAGGAGAAGCCGCTTTGTGACCAGCATCTGAGTTCTCGCCCGTCATGGAAGCAGCTACTCGCGGCCATCGATTATCGTCAACGAGCCCCTGTGGACGAGCTCCATTGCGTTGTCTGGCGGCGTCCATCATCAACTGGGCATTTAAAAGAGTTTGTTACACACACGACGCTACGGGCTGATACTCACAATTCAGTGTACTGCTGCTATGATCACTTATCCGACCATACTTGAATTTTGTATAGCGCATGGAGGCTCCTTAAAAGCCAATCAAATAGCTTTGTTTATAAATAGCCAACCCACATCGAGTTCTGAAATGTTTTCAACCAATAGTAGTACATAGGGTTAGGTAGGTCCTCTACACCAGCCGTTCCGGGTATTGGGTCGGAGGCACACGAAAAATATGTGTATCTCCCTTCAAACTCCAAGTCATGAGCGTATCACTTGCATATTTGCAGCCTATCCGTCCTATCCGACCAGGATGGGATTAGACGAGCTCAAGCCGGGCAACATCAAGCGAGCTAAGGCAACGGCCATCAAGGCGTTTATGCCCTTCGTAAAGAGCGAGAATGTAGAGTTTGACTATATTAAGCAATGCATTGAGTGTGACGCTACAGGTAAGTGCTTTGTAGCTATGTTGGATATGTTTGGCATGTTTCTTGCATTTAACGAGGGCAAGAACGGCAAGACACTTGCCCGGAATACCACTATGCAGTACTACAGACAGAGTAAGATGTGGCTGTTTGAGCTCTTCCCTATGCAATGACACATTGTCGAAGCAGAGTTGCTTAGCATGGAAAAGACACTAGAATTTTTTTGCATGACAAGAGATGGCAAGGTGGTTAACAAAGCTCCACCATGTTCGAAGACTGACTTGAAAAATATGAGGTTGTATCTGCATACGAATGCATGTACATCTAGCGACTACCAGGATGCCACTCTGCTGTGTCTTCTGTGGTACCTGTTTGGGTGCGCTTCCGACTTGTCGCTCGTCCAGAAGCAGAACCTCTCCGTCGACGCGGCCGATGTTTTCTTCCTGCGGTTCATCCGCAAGAAGACGTCCGAAGAGCAGGGGCTATCGATGTATCCTGGTGCTGACTTCGTTACCTGCCCGCTGTACGCGATCGCGCTGGCGCTGATCACCCAAGCGTCGCCGTCCGTCGCCTTGCTCGACAACCTTTCCGAGCTCCAGGTCCAAGCTGCTGTCTCGCTGTCCCCGGCAACGCCGCTGCTGGAGGTCTTGAACCACCCAAGCGAGTTTGCGGCGCTTGGAGCCGCTGCACCCGCCTCAGATACTGCGAAGCCTGCCCACATCGACACGACACGACGCCGACGATATACGCCCACGTCAACCGCGTCTTGGACTGCGCCGCTAGCAAGGCTGGCGTCAACGCTGCGCCAACGTCGCACTCGTTTCGGCGTGGTGGGGCGCAGCACGTAAACTGATGTGACGGGCTTACAGACCGCTGGGTCTTTGATCGTGGTGCCTGGAACATGAGCACAACAAACAAGGGTTTCAACTACATCTTCAACACAAGTCGAGAATATCACAAGGTTAGCAAGGCACTGAGTGGCTACGACTCAGAAACCAAGGTGTTACCGCAGGACTTGAAGCCGTTCGACGCACAGATAAAGGAGAAGATCGCCGAGGTCCAGCGGTTCCTGTTTGCAGCGTGTCACAAACTCGAACGGTAAAAGTCCAACGTCAGCAAGGGTGTCCTCGACATCCTGACAGCTTACCTGATCCTCCACTACCCACTGCTGAAGGAGCTCCACCCGGAAGGCCCAGCTGTGAAGCGCCTGGAAGCTTGCATTCTGCTGGGAGGCTCCTTGCTTGCTTGGTCGACGCATCTTGCCGAAGCTACCTGCGGATAAGCCAAAACTAAGCCAAGCAAGTACCAAGACACCCCGCCGCTCAAGAAACAACAAGACGAGAACGAACTTATCAAGCACCAACGCAGTGTCATTGACCAGTTAGTCTCTCACATCAAGCGCCAAGACGATCGCATGGACGTCTTAGAATCAAAGGTGGAAGGTAGCACAACACAAGACAAGCGTGAGAAGTGTCAGCACGAGCCAAGAAAAACCCAAGCGCAGACGAACGTCGGTGACTCATCTTCATGTCACGTGGTACGCGTGGTACACGCTGGCACGCGGACGCACCGAAACGACAGCGATCCAAAGCGAAGCAGCTCGTCGCCTTCATGAAGCTGTTCCTGGCCGAGGGCTTCGTGCTTGATTCAAGCACCGCTGACTATCGCGACCGAGTCCTCGCGCTTGGAAAGCAGGCCGAAGCGGAGGTGCTGTCCTTCTTGAGCACCGGGAAGATCAAGTCACGTGGGTCCACCGCCGTCCGAAAGCACCTCCACGACCTGTACCTGAGCGGTGGCCTCAACGACAAGGTCAATCGCCACTTGCGCCTATGTCGCTCCGCCGCTATACAAGACCCGGACCGCCAAGACGCTCTCGACCCTGTAGCTAGCACGTAGACATAAGTAGCAGCAAACGGCACGAGAAGCCAACTAGCAGATGAGCGATAAGAGGACAAATACAGAGTCTATTCCATGTTAAGCATAGCAAACCACAGGTATAGCACCCGCACGCGAGCTTTCAGGCTTGCAAGTTGTCGTGAAATGAAGCTTGCGCTGCGAAGAGATACAAATGAAGACTGAAGGACTACCATTGTGTGCCAAGTGTCTGCAACGAGTGGCGGAGAGCAGCCTACAACTGTCGAGTATATGCGAAAAACCTCGTCGTGCTAACATGGCCGAGTCGTCGCGAATAGCCGAGAACATTATCGAAACGACATCAAGAGCAACCCACCTGTGATGGCAGACACACCGCAGCGCACCGTCGGTGAGAGGATTGAAATCAACGAGATGATAGAGGCTAACGGCTGGAGTGTCAGCGAGGCAGCGGGAATACTCCAAATTCAGCGCACCACACTTCAGGGCCATATCGACCAGAAGGAGACGTTATACTCCACGACAGTTGCCCCGTCACCGAAGCGAGTGGCACCTCCAGGGAAGCCAGATCCAACGCATCAGTTCGAGCCTGAGTTGGTAAGCCTAATCAAGCGAAGGGAGGCTGAAGGCGACCGAATGTCACGAAGAGAAATCGTTGCGGAGTGCTCGCTCAGGATCCCAGGATTCACCGACAAGCAGGATGGGGCCCAAACTTCATGGCTGGGCTGTTTCCTAAAGCACCAGCACCTCGCCGACTACGTAGTCCTTATCCCCCAAAGGCAAAGAAACCAAAATTGCGAGAAAATACCCAGGGAGCGGTGGTGAGTTTACCCGAAAAGAGTATCGGATGCAAGGAATTTTGCATCGTCTAAATATCACTCCAGCATCATGGCCGAGACTGGGGAGGACATGGCTCCGTCGCCTTCAACATCGCTATGGAATTTGCTGACGGCGCTCATACGGGGAATATGGAATGATTGATTTGTACTCAATCGAGAGGGACATCTCAACCGTACGTACTCGTACTCGGACGTGTACAACATGGATGATACTAGCTTTTTCTACAACAATGTTCCGCGAGGCTTGCTGTGCATCAACGAGTCACCATCGCTGAAGCAAGACAAATCCCGTCTTACTTTAGCGGTGTACTAACGCCACGGGGACCGATAACACGCATCTACTATTTATAGGTAAGTCGTTCACTCCCACTGGATCAAATAAAAGCCAACTGACACTCTATACGCGTCAACCGCCAAAGCCTGGATGACCACCGAAACGTGGCAGGGGTGGTTTTGACATGCCGACGCGTCGATGCATGAGCAAACGCCGGTATATTCTTCTCCTCGTCGAAAACGCCTCATCATACAGCGATGAAGGCGCTAGCCTAACGAACCTGCGTGAGGAGAAGTTGCCCCCCCCCCCCCCCCCCCCCCCCCCCCAACACGCCTTCTAAGCATCAGTCGCCTGACCAGGGAATCATTTATTGCGGCAAACGTGACGTGCCCCGCAAGGAGATGGAGTATGTAGTGGAGGCGGTGGATGAAGGCGTCAAGAATCCTTACAAAGTAGGTGCGCTGAAGGACATTGAGTGGAGCTTAGAGGTAAGGCGAGAACTGCTTGCCCTCGACATTGATCGCGAAGGCGGACATGAACTGCATCCTTCAGTAGCTAAACTCAGTACATGCGTGTGACGAGACAGAAACTTTATACCTGCCCTTATTTATATATCAGGCGTTCGCTATTGAGGCACATTACTGTAGAGAACTTCCTCTGTGCGATATTCCACTGGAATATGATTTTGGAAAATAGCAGTAATTTATCCGTTATTTATACGCAGATTTTTGCGGATTATGTCGGACTTTCCTTATTCCAATGAAAAGATTTCCCACAAACTAAAAAGTTCTCTAAGGGCAGCACCCCGGCGCATTTTAATATTTAGAGAAACGGGTTGTGACGCTTTGAAAGCTTGCTGTGACAAGAGTGCATTTGCTGTTGTGTTATCTAGAAAAAGTATCAGAGAGAAATACACTACGCCTAGTGCATGGCTGTTTCAAACGGCGGCTCTTAGATAATGCAGCCGCAGATCTCGCCTTGCGCAGCTACTGGCAGTTCCTGCTCAGTAGGTTCATCTCCTCCCACTCCTTTTTCTTGTCTAATGACGCCGTGCTCCGCGTTTGTGGCAAGGTCGATGATACCTTTTCCGCCCAGGGGTATAGCGGCAGCCCTTGAACTCTTTTGCCAAGACAAGGGGCACCAGAACGCAAGGCCCTGGTTAGGCATGTCACCCTATGGGTCCGTTTGTCTTTGGTATTGGATAGTCACCGGAATGCGTTAGGCACATATATAGTCTTTTCAGGTGCAAAACGCACGCTCACCTCAGAACGCACCTTCTACGACGCAATCGACCAGAATGCGTTCGTCTACAACACTCATAATAGAAACCACATTACAGAGTTATACACAAACATACAGCCTTTCCTTACTCATTTAGACCCTGGAAAAGTGGGTCGTAACACCAGTTAATGGGATCCACGTCCAGGATACTGGTCAATCCTGGGGGCCCTTTTCGCTTGGCGCACCACTCTCTGTACACATGGAAAATATAATACACACAGTCTACTTTTCAATCCTGGGGACAACTGCTAGCCAATCACCCAAGATGATCTTGTCAATATGAAATGGGACACCACCCTTACCTACACGCAATGGACCCCACTAGGAAATGGAATGCGCGGATCACTCCAGACGCTCGAGCGAATGATCCCCAACGCAACAGGACTTTGAAACTTGCTGGGGAGCTCCGCACCGACGCGTCCAAACAATCGGCGGGCCCTTTAATCCAGGCTGGAAGCGGGCTAGGAGGTAAAACGAAATCTGTTTAGTTTTGGGCTTTTCTCTCTTTGTTCTTTGTCTTGTTCTGATAACCTTTTTCTTTGGGTGAACCGCTGCGCAAGTCAAATTTGGGTTTACCCTGTTTTTGGGTCAAAAACGGATCAAATTTGACCATGAGTTGACCCATCGCGAACATATTGTCTGTTTAACTGTGATACCTCCATAAATGTATAGTTATAGTTGATCCCAATATATTTAATTTAACTGGAACAAATTATTATGTAATTTGTGTATAATATAGTCCGATTTGGGGTTTTGTATTAACGCTGCCATAGCTTAGTGGTAAAGCCCTCGGTTCAT
The DNA here is from genome assembly GCA_001314375.1 of Phytophthora podocarpi. Taxonomy (NCBI): domain Eukaryota; phylum Oomycota; class Peronosporomycetes; order Peronosporales; family Peronosporaceae; genus Phytophthora; species Phytophthora podocarpi. Next base: position 11,877 of record LGSN01001166.1, read on the forward strand.
AAACGAGAGGTCGGTGGTTCGATTCCACCTGGCAGCATTAACTCAACCCATCACTAGTATGTTGACTTTCAGTTTAATTTGACATCTTGGACACAAATTGCATCCGTCACCATCAGCATCTGGTCCTTCCGGTCGGTGATAGCTGGTGCTGGTCCAGTTGGAGCTCGGCGAAGGTCAGGAACACAA
>LGSN01001167.1:0-12055 GCA_001314375.1 Phytophthora podocarpi
TTGGTCAGCATCTTGCAGAATGAAGCCGCTGCTCGCTGCATTCCCCGCCGCCGCAAGTGGCTGCACGTCATTTATTTTGGTATTGACCCTCATTCTCTTATACTTGCTTTTGTATTGGGGTTGCGGGTGATCTATTGTGTCGCGATGCCAAAAGCAGTAAGTTGTATGGGAGGTCCCCCGCAGGATGCGAAATTGCGCTCGTTAGCACAAACGCCGTATTACTACCAATGACAGAAAGCGCATATCTAAACAGTGGCGGCTAACTCTAACTATTGACCGAGTTACGGGCACAAACCACCCCGGGTGATCTATTCTGTCGCGGAGTGTAGGCTAGTGTCGCTCTTTTGTTAGCTAGGTATTGCTCTGGTGAGTAAGTTATAGTGCTTTATATATAAATATACAATACTTTATATATTAGGATTATAAAATAGAACAAGAGAAGGTAAAAAGTTGCATCCATTATTTTATACCTGCTTAAGCAGCTGTGCTACGCTGCTGGATTACTACTCCAGAAGCATCAACTGGCGTGCATTCCCGAGTCGTACGCGCGCGATGTCCTGCTCCATCTCCTACTTCGTATTCTGCTCTAGCTCCTCCAGCTCAGCTTTACGCGTTTCATAGCCCGCGAGATGTTACTGATGGTCGCATCGGTTGAAGGTTTTCTCCACTGCGTGTAACCTCGTCTGAATCGCTTGACACTCGTAGGTGGCATCGGCGAGTCGTTTGTTCCGTTTGTCGATGCTTCGTTTGACATGAGCCTCTTTCGCGCGAGCCCTGTCCAACGTTTCCTTGATAGACTCTTCATTTTTCGGAGCCTTTTGAAGCGTGCACTGAAGTTTTGTATTCGGTTGCCAAAGCCTGGGGCCTTGAATATCAGCGGTTTGTTGATTGGTGGTGACTGGGTTACCCGAGGTATCTATCTTTGTCTTGAGTTGGCTAAATGCAAATTGATCTTGTTGGAACTTTAGTTGCGGGCAGCCTAGTGGTATTGAAACTACTGGAGCTTCAACGGGTGCCTCCTCGTGCTCTGAGGTTAACGAGAGGTTGCGTTGCTGAAACCAACAGCTGCGCGTTGGAAACGGTTAGCCCTATTATTATTCTAAAATAATGTGAAGGAAACAATAAATAAAAGTGTCGGGGTTGTGTGCCGGTGCTTACTACTAACGTAGAGCTGTATCCGTTAGCAAGAGTTGAGCGACAGCCTACGAGAAGGCCGCCATCGCGCGGGCCAGATTTAAACCGAGAGGGTCATGGGAGCTCGTCGCGGCTGCTGAGAGCAACGATGACTAGAAGAAAGCAAATGCCAAGCATGATTGACCGCAAAAAAAGTTACCCTCGACCCTTCGCGTGGAGGATTCTCCATTCTTTCAAATATTCTGCTAGAGCTGGCTTCTTCGTTTCCCTCGATAAACAACTCGTTGGTTTTTTATTCGAATGATTTGGTAAGTACAACAGCCGCTAGGTTCTCAATGAAGACACCAGTGAAGCGATTGCGTGATGTCGTGGGTTGTACTCGATTTGTTTTTTAACCGTGGACAGGAAATGAGGTGAGGCATCGTAAAATTTTCTTTGCTCCAAGCATCGTAGCTGCCGACAATATAACCATGAACGGCGTATATCGCGTTGATTAGTGTTGTTGTTTTGAACCCGTAGTCGTTGTATGTTTAATCGTCATGCGATGTGGCAAAATTTAAAAGTGAGTGCCGTCCCCAGCTTCATCCAGTTGGGTTCTGTACGTGATTTTAAGCGGTCGATCTAATATTGCCGAACAGTTCCCAGGATGCAGATGTCGGTGTCGGCGATTGCAAGAACGGCCTTAGCCATATCATGTCGAGTATAAAATTATCACATACAAGTAGATGTATGTCCGCTGGTGCAGCAACCAACTGCGTTTTGTGTCCGATCATCGCCATCCACAGCGCACTTGTGACTCCACGTTCAACGACTACGTCTGATCGAATGAGTGTATCGTCTATGGTGTTCGTATTCTTGTAAAATCCGAATATACCGTTGCGCTTCAATTGTAGGCAATATCCTATCTGAGCCGTTTTCGCAATCATGTGTACGTAGAGTGAGTAACCGCGTATAATCGAATTGCAAATCTGTCCGAGTTTAGCAGCATGCTTGCCTTTGTCAAATCGCGAGCCTTCTTTCGCACACCCATTTCATCCGGGCTGCTCAACTGCGATCGACGAAATCTTGTGTTGGAAGTGCTCAAGAAGTCTGATCTGCTTCAAACGGTCTTGCCTAGCTAGGCGCTCCACGTCCGAGTCTTCGATAGTCTCCTCAAGGCTAGCCCCTCGCTGCCAGGGAGCTCCATAGCTTCCTCCACACTCTTGGTAGCAGATCTTTATGCCGTGGTATGCTCCGTAGTCTCTGTGGGGATGCTGCTTGGGTGGTGCCACCGACTGTGGGAGATGTCCAACACTTCAGCAGTATCTGTGTCTTCATCATCGTTGTCGTAACGTGAGTGGACTTTGATATATCTTCGAATCGCTTGGAAGCAATTTCTACTCATTATTGCCTTGAAATCACAGTGGCCGTGAAACTGCTTGTCCAACCATTGCTCTTTTATGTCCGTGATTGGAATGAGGTTCGTTGTCAACTCTAGCCCAATATATAGCGTAGTGGACTACATTGCCTGACAAATTGTTTCGGACACCTACCTTTTTGTCTTTTTATCGTCTTTTAGAAGGACTACAGCGTGCTATTTAGAATTTTTGTCCCAATCAGATCAATGTATAGCTGGCATGTGACGCAGGGCCGGATTTCCCAGCACAACGATAGGCTGGCATACTAGGAACTAGATTTTGGACGCGACACGGTTTTCGGACAAACTATTTCTTGATTTTTGTATGGGAAAGGATGATTGTACTATGCAGTCGTCCAATCAACATCTAGCTGACTGCATGTTAACATGGACGCTACTGGCGTAGAGGGGCGGGCCTCCACGAGGCTGGTGTGGACGTCCGGGAGATTTGTGTGCCGTGTTAAGCGGTCTCCAGATGGGTCCAGCTAGGTAATGTGCGCCGATAACAAGGGTGTGACGGATGCAGGCAAGACCAAGAGTCTCATGGATCACCAGGTCCGACAGATCGTGCGTAGTGCGGTGACTCTGCGTCAAAATTGAAGGGATACGACATCGCGACAATTTAGAAATGGTGATCCCTCCAAATTTGGGCACATTGATACGGACGAGTGATGTGTACACTACGATGAAGATTGATTACCATATGTACTAACCTCTGTCCTCAGTAATGATGCCCGGACCGGAGGTGAGGTTTGCCGTGAATCCCGTCATATCATGGATGCCCAGTTGATGGTGCCGGTTTACGTGCAGATAATTAGATCACCGGTTTGTCGGACACTGATTAGAGCTTCATATTCTGGATGATCCCTGATGATGATGGAGGTGAGAGAGCGAAACCATCAAAAACTAAAGAGATGTAAAATCGGCACAGATCTTAGGTACGTAGCAGGTTGCTGCATCAGGAACAATTGAGGGATCGAGCAGATGAACTTCAGGGTAAAGATGAACATGAACCGAAAAAGTAACAGGCTTGTTGTTAAATTGACTCGAAAGTGTGTTAAAACCGAGAGGGGGAGGTTGAGGAATGACAGCTGGCGGAAGTGGTCCTGCCTGCAGCCTGAATGCAAAGCGTAAAAGTGATTCTCTCGCGGTCATTGTCTCGGGTGTTCAGAATTCCCATTGAGCCTGCTCCAGTTAATTCATGGCAGCCTCATCCAATATAGTAATTCCCGCAATCTAGTACCTATGTCCTGAATTGTCCTAAAGCGTAAAATTCATGCAGCAAATTACCTTAGCTTTGGAACTATATTTAAATCAAGAACATGGCTAAGTTCGCACATCTCAGTTTGGAGTATGCGTTTTAAAGCATCATTTATTTATTTTGCGAGGGGGGTTGCGACTGTTAATCCTATTGCTGCCAGAATTATACTTTAAATTTGTATGTATAATTTCAATACAAAATTGTAAAACATGCATAATTGCTTGGTTGTACTTCGCTTTTCGATCCAAAATATTGCAATTATCCATGTTATACAAATTATACAAAAGTAAAACCAGTCAATTATGCTTGATATACTATGTTTTCGCGAACATTTTAATTGGCCAAAAATTGATATTAAGCAATCTCGTTGGTAGATATTAGTAAAACCAAGCAAGGTGCCTGGTTGGGCTGCAAAATGGTTAATAAAATCTTTTAAGTTTTTACTATTATTGTGAAAACCGCTTAGTTTGCCCAGTGGACACGCAAATCGGCCGGTTAGGACCCCGTCTTATAGCGATAAAGTTGTAAATCGGTCGCCCACCCCTAACACGTTTGAGCGATTAGTATCGCGCGCATAGAGTTTAAACGACTGCCTTAGCTGTAATCGGCTGATCTGCACGTCTATCAAACAGAATGCCCACCTTCTGCTGGGCAATGTGTGTTGTGGTGTGTTAATAAATCCACCAAGCTTTCTGTACCTTTTTTAAACGCTTTATGTCTAATTAATAGTTTATGCAAGCGGTTATGACAATATTATATTTTAAATATAAATTTAAAAATGTTTTATTAAGCAATTGCAACCCCCCCCTCAAAAAAAGGAATTTTCTTCGATAACGATTTGCCTACCTTATCAAGAAGCTTTTATTTTATATACTCGTCCAAAGTACTGGACGTTCACCCATTTCCACTTTTAATTTTCTGCTGAGTTTGGCTGCAAGCTCAGGAACCAAGCCCGGGAATTGTTTCGATGTTTCTACATTGTGACGCTTTCCAATGTTATAATATAACTTGATAATCACCTAGCAAAAGTTGTTGTGTCATTGTCGAAATGGTCAGTTAAGTATATCACCAAGGCTGCTACATGTTAGTATTCGTGATAATTTTTTGATTAGCTGCAACTGATGTGACACGTGTAGCCCATTCTTCAACGTCTATTTCTTATTTTCAGCAAAAACCATAATCCCTAGCAATTAAAAAAAAAACATTTATGCCCTAATCTATATTTATATATCGAATGTCTAATTTAAGTTTCTGGAAATCCAATCCGATACTTTCACATGCAACTATTCAAATATGTTACCACTGAAAAAAGCACTAGATAGATCTCCGCGAAGTTTTATTTTACTTAGACGTAATTTGATGTGAAATATCACGTTGGAAAAATCATCAATTGTCCATTTCATTTTGAGTTTTAGCTGTGAAACCAAACGATATGTTTTATTTTAAGCATGAGAGCGTGCTGAGACCGCTGCACAGTCCGTTACTTGCTTTATTCAAGCATCTGGGCGATGTCTCCCTCTGTAGGCATCGTCCACAGAGAGCATCCACACCCAGCAGCGCTCCCATCTCTAGTTGACACGCACGAACTGCTAGATTCGAAGCGTGAAATTAACTGAACTTAATATATACTGACCCAGTGCTTCCTTTTCGATAGATCCGTTTGAGACAATCCAGTACATATGTGCCTGGGTTGTGGAATTGCTCTCCTTCAGTAGCTACCACAAGACTGCGGATGGATCTGTAGAATACCAAAGGCGAGGAAACGCGGCATTGTCTATATATACATATATATATATCGTGTCTATACATTTTATGGAGGAACTTCTCCTTGTCAAGACATTTTTGCTGATGGGTCAGACACTTGCAGAATCTGGTCTCCTCAACCCGCACGACGAAAAGAAGAAAAAATCTTAAGCGAGTCTGAAGCTGTTGCCCACCTCACATCAAAGCCTCGGACACTCCCAGATGACACCGACGCTACTTGTCTCTGACATCGTTCAACCTTTATCGGATGAACCAATGCAAATTCACAACAGATGAGTGGGTAAATGAGAAGTGCCATTCTTAGTGCGTTTGCGCTTAACTTTCTGCTATAACCGCTCCACGGGGGTCAGTAGCTTGCACCTAGGTCTGAAGTGAGTCGGCTCCCACAGCCAGGAATCCAAGCTCGTTATTCAACTGTTTATTGTGTTGTGTTAGCTTCGAAATGTTGCATATCGTGGCCGCGCTGTATTCAACCACAAGTGGGAAAAAAATCGTATTAAATAATCCCGATGCTGTCCACATCCAGTAAAGACCGCTGAGGTTTCTCTTTATGCTTAAGAATGTGGTAGTTCTTCAGCTTGTTGTCGATATTTTAATCGCCTTCGAAAGATCGCCGGGCACATAATAATTACTAGTGCGAGCCTCGGTTGGCAGTCGTGGCATGCCCGCATAACCAATCGGGCACGATACTCCGCAGAGCACGCCACATACGCTCTTTCTTTGATAGATCGTGAATATTCATCTTCATGCATTCGACTCTATACTGTACTAGCGTAATTTGGAGGTCTCGACCGAAGCGACAGCAAAGCGTCCCCCCTTGACGAATTGGACACATGACTCGAGCAATGACTTCGGGCTTGTCCGTCTCTTGCGCTTTGTGCGCGTGACGAAGCTCTGCTTTTTGAGAGAGAAAAAAAGCGTCAATAAATATTCAGAACGGATATTTTCAAACCCAGCTGGCACCTCGATCTCGTTCAACCTACTACAATCATGAATTCATCATTCCGGTGACAGTAACAGTCATTCAAGAAGGATAGTCGCCCATCCAGGGAAGCTGAGTGTATGCCAAGCGTTTCTGTGGCGGCCTCTCCCGCCGACGATTACATCACAAGTGGTCCTAGATGAAAAGTCATGACGTCAACTAGAACTAACATCGACGCTTGCATCGGCAGTGTCAACCGCCTCGTCCTCCTTGTGTGCGCTGCGAATCGGAATGCATGGGTTGGTCTCTTATGATTGATAGGGAGGCTGCAAAATCGAGAAATAGTATCGAACAGGCGGGTTGTTCGCTGTAGAAGAGACGATTTTTGTGGGTTTACTTGAAATTTGTATCCAGGCCGGTGCCCCCATGTAATTATCGGTACCATGCTTATGACGTCATGCGGTGATGTCGAACTGCATGAGATCTGGCGTGTGTTGCATACAATTTGTAAATATTTGTATGAACGCCACCCATTTTCACCGCTGTGTTGTAACGTCTCATTTTGGCTTGATAAAGGGCAGAAGAATTGAGTATTGCGTCTGTTTTTGCCAAGTAATTAGTACATAGACTCATTTCTTCTACCCCTTACAAAACCCAAATGAGTCACTGCAACACAGCGGTTGAGGCGGTGGTGGCCATACAAATATTTGCAAATTGTATGCAAAACACACCAGACGTCATGCGACACGCCATCATCGCTTGACGTCAGTCACTATTCTTTAAAAATCTCAACCTGTCTGTCCGTCTGTGGTTCGCGCACGATTCCACAATTTTTTGAGTGGCTAACATATGAGCTCGCATAATACGATTTTCTGACCCGTTGAATGCGTGCCATTTCAAAAAGTGCGCGAACGGTGAAACGACGGCGAGGACAACAAGGGCAGCTAGAGCGGTCGGCACAGCTAGGACTATAAGCTCCATGTATGTGCATGTTTTTGAATATACTATGTACTGTATCTCCGTATCTTGCTTGGTCACCCCTCTAGCTCTTCGGAGCCCGACGCTGGGGCGCCCGTGCTGCCCGCCAGCGATATGGGAAGTCTCCTACCAAAACCGGTGTAAAGGGCAGCACAAACAGCGATAAAAGCCGGTGTTGTCTGGCTGTCTGCCCCTCCCTGGACCCAGCCGTCGGTAATGGGACCCAGCGCATTCGGTAGAAACACCGAGTGCGTCTTTGAGTCCGTGGCCGGACACAGTGTGACCACCCATGGGGTGTAAGGAACTCCCCGCTGCTCATCATACCTGTATAGGCGGCTTACTTTATCGGTAACTGGTACCGCACTTGCACCACTATTGGTAATACGAAGGCGGAGGCCTAAACTACTGACCTACAAGGCACTGGGGATGAGTTTTTCTCTAAGCAGAGAGCCTCCGATTTACCCGCTGCTATAAATCATATAATTTTCCGTTAGGAAGGTTTTTAGAGAGACACTTGGAAAGTGATTTTCAGCAATGAGAGCTTCGTCTAATTGGCCAGACCTGTCATTTTTCGTTCTTTAGCCCTAATCACTTTAGCTGAATTACCGGTATACTCAACTAGCCGAGCGCCGCCGCTACGCGGCGGTGGGTTTGGTTTTGGTCCCAGTTGAGTGGGTCAGACCGCCTCCGCTTCGCTTCGGTGGGCTTGTGTTACTTACATATACAAAAAATATTTCGAAGGCTCTCCTCCGCTGCGCTATGACGATCTTCGTAGGTATACAAAAATCAATATAAAAATTAATAAGTGCCGCTCAACTTCGAGCCGTGCGCGACAATATTATACAAACATTTAGACTCCAAATCTTCCTTAACTGACGTTACTTATTATCACGTACTCACTACTCTCCAACTAATCCACTCTGTCATTCACTATAACTAACTAACTTGCTACTTATGGACTTCCTTCCTTCCTTACCTCCTTACTTATTTGAACTTTTCACTCACTCAGTCATCACTGGACCATGTCACTCGGTAACTCGCACCAACCATAACGTTGAAGTAAAGATATGCATTCGTCGTGCGTATGTCAAAATCGACCCTAAGACGGATCACTGCTTCGTCTATATACAGTGTCATTTGTGTAGATTTGTGTTCTTCTCCTACCACAGGATATTTATATGATTCATCGTTGTCACTCATAAAACCGTTTTTTGAAATAAGCTCGCGTGGCCCCCTGCGTTCCAGGGATGCCGAAAATAGATATATCGATCAGTATCATTTTACACGGGGGTAGTAATTGAGTTTTGCATTTTCTAGAAAGATGACTGTAATTTATCCGGCCAAAGCATGCATTTCCGTAATTTATTGCTGCAAGTTGCTCACAACCAACCATGCACTTGCCACTCCATCCTCCAATCTTCAGCCAGCCAGCTCGTGCTCACTCTCATTCTAAAACAAGCACCTACAGCAACAACCGCACTCAGCCATGTCTGACAACCTTCTCACCGCGACTCGCCCCCCAGCTACCTTCACACACCGGCAAAATTGCTGGGTTCTTCTTCAAGCCCCGCCTCGACGAGGAGGGCGAGCCTACCGGCTACAAAACGTGCAAGGTATGCGGCAAGTACCGCAAGTATACGGCTGGACGGGGTACACTAACCTCGTGTCCCACGTCCGATCCGCCAACCCCAACTTTGAGGTGGACATGAGGAACGCAAGCGGGGACGCTCGTTTCCTGGGTGAGCCAAAAGGGCTCCAACCGCTACGCGTGGCTCCGGTGGATCGCCATGCCCAACCTTTCGCTGTCCTTCTGCCAGTCGAAGCTGACACGCCAGTACGGTACAGTGTTTATCGCAACATTTTGTTTGTTATCTGACTAACTGTGATATTTAATATTTGATCCTAGGTTCACCAATCTTACGCGGGACGAGCGTGCGGCGCTTCAGCCCTTCAAGTGTGTGAGAAAGATCGCTGCCCCGCAAACCGTGCGTGCGCAGAAGGAAGGCTTTGCGGATCGTATCATCAAGCGGCGAAAGGTAGACGAGCACTGGGCGTACATCTTGATGTCAGCAATCCCGCCAACGTCCAATGTGGTGGAGAGGCTGTTCAGCTTGGCGCGCTCGGTGCTTTGGCACGAGCGCCACCGTCTCTCACAAATGACGCTCGAGATGCTCCTGTTTCTGAAGGTGAACGCCAAGTATTGGGGCGTAGCTTTGGTTGATGCACGTGTCTAATGCCCTCGCAAACAATGAACTTACTTGAGCTCGTTTCTCAATAGTTTATTGACTTGACCATCGATACTCGATTATTTATTGCCGCTGACCGGCTTGCTATTGATAGGTTTTCATTCGACGCTGTGATGAACAATCGATACATATTGGATTTTCGGTATCCCTGCTGCGTACTATCGCTATAGTAGATGCGTGCATGGCATACAACTTGAACTCAACAATCTGCAAATGCGTACCGTTGCAGAGTCATGACAGCAATGTCCTCCTTGAGTATTTAATTTCTGAGCTGGAATCCCATTGCTGTTCACCGAATGAAGCACCCCTTGCTTGAAGACGCTACCGTCTTTGTCGTCATCTACTTATCTGCTGATAGAATTTTGTGGATCGTACGGATCCATGACTGCTTCATTGATGCATTGATAGCGTGTACCATCCCGTTGGTCATGCGTGCGAACGGCGAAACACTCGTGTGTCGATCTATCAGGGGTTTCACGTCGACGTACACAAAATCAATTAGTCGTTTCATGTATTTCAGCTTGAAATGTTCATATACTGTCTGAGGTTAACATCTTCGTACTTGCCCGGTCTACTGAACAAAAATCATTTATCCCAGCACCAACAGGTATTGTAGCCCAAAGCGGTTTTAGTTTGCAAAATTGTGCAATCGGTAGGTCAAGGTTGGGCTGCCAAGCAAAATACTGAGCTCGATGGTGCGATATCACTTCGTAGATCATTTAAAGAGACTTGGCCGTTTTGGTTTATAACGCTTTTACGGCTCTATAACACTTTAACAACCGATTAGGTTTGTGGTTAGCGGATCGCATACTGCCATGTGTTCCCCCGCTTAAGTGGAAACAGGACCCTCAGCCGAAAAAAACACAGGAACCCGTCTGGGATAAACCTGTAGGGACGGTAAGAAGAAACTCGTACCCGACTAAACATTCCCCTACACAATCCAGAAGCCTCTGATTATCTAAAACTATCTGTACATAGTACTACTGCGCCTCACTAACCTGTATACAAGCATGTCAAGTGACACCAGCGCGCGTTTATAACTTGACAAAGTTGCACAATAATTACAGTCATACCATCCACATCATATAGCATACGTATCAAGTGGACCACATAAGTATTGATGTAGTCCACAATAATATCATGCAGACTACATACAACCATTTGAAGCACCTTTATTTTTATCGAATTTAATCCTCTTTGCTCTGGTGATGCTTGCTGCGCTCACGGCCCGCGCGAGGAGGTAAAGCCGGCGGTGGCAGTGGCGGACCCATCGCAGCGGCCACCAAGTCCGCGTGTAGCTGGCGCTGGTCTGGCAGAGGTTGAGGCGGTGGTGGCACTGGGCGGTGCCAGAACGCGCGTCGGGTCGGTCCGCTAGCGCAAGCAATGCAGCGTCCCGCAGCGGCTCTGGCCGGTCCCTCTGCAAAGGCTTCCCAAGCAAGGAGCTCTTCGCAGCAGGCGCACCGCCGAAGCTGGAGCCCATGACCATCTAAGTCGATGGGAGGTGGCACCATGCGGGCACCACAGGTCGCGCAGTTCAAGGCTTCTATTGCGATTCTATATGGACATGTAACAGCTCTAAGAATATTCGACATGTTTCAGCCAATCATTTTTAGTCAATCACAAATTTCTTTCAATCACAAATTTATCCAATCACATATTCCTTACAACACTTGGCAGCTATATATTTTTGGCCAATCAAAATACCGTATATTCTGATGAGAGTTCGTGACGGATGGATGGACGGACGATCACCGTGTTCCCGTAGATAGTTTTAGATACAAACTATAATATTCATTTAGCAGCCTCACACTATGTGCGCTGTACTTAGGAGCTGATAGTCAAAAGAGTTGTCAGTCACGGCATCCTAAAACCGTCGTCAATACCGACAGCCACACATACCAGCTACAGACAGAAAAATTAAAAAAAATCATAAAAGAAAAAAAAAAGCTGGTGACACAAACGAAAACATTAAAGTAACCGGGTCTGTTATCGTGTGACCCACGGTAATAGTGGAAGGCTTACTATAAAAAATGCTAGGTCTAGGAACCTAATTTGTGTGCCATATGGCCCATGGTACACGGAGGAAGTGGATGCTTGGAGAATCAAGACTAGATCTGTCATGCGTGTTAACCATGGATGTAACGGGGTTACACGTACAAGTGGCTACATCACTTGTAACCTAACAGAAGTGGCTTCTGTTAGAAGTTAGTTACCTCCTTCCTTGGTGTGAGACACACCAATGGCTACATTTAGGCGGACGACTGGTCCGCATACATTTAGAGATCTTATTGGTAGAAAGCAGCATATTTCTACCCAATTAGAATCATAGGATTCTGCTGACCACCCGTCGGAAA
>LGSN01001168.1:0-12042 GCA_001314375.1 Phytophthora podocarpi
GATGAAGGTAGAGTGGAGTATGAGTACGAAGAGAGCAGGTACCAGTCTCAGTTCCGTTTGCTACTTGACGGCGTACGCGACGAGGTGGAGAAGCACCGCTACGTTACAAAGTTGAGCAATGTGGCCTGCAGTCACCGCCTTGCGCATGATCCCGACGGCCGGAGTGAAGAGCGTAGCAACCGAGGCATGATGTTGCAAACAGCGAGCGACATGCAGGTCTCGCTGACCATGAATTCATCCGGCACTAACACCGTCAGTCCGAACAACCTGCAAGAAGGACGATTCGTGTTCCTCTCGCACGGAGACAAGCACGCAGCCTTCGTACAGCAGTTCACCTCGCAGCTCTGGGAGGCTCGAGTGCCCTGCTACAGTGACCAAAGCGTCAGTGGACAAGACTTCTCCACGCGCATCCAGATCGCACAGGAGGCCATTCTGCGCTGTTCGTGCTTCGTCGTGGTGGTGTCAAGCCAGACGATGAGCAACGAGTTGGTTCGAGACCAGTTGGCGTTCGCGGAGGACAAAGGTCGACCTATCTTCCCCGTCGTGTTGAATGACTTGGACCCTGGACTGGATAGACGCTACACCCTGGTGCGAAGTAAGCTATTCCACTTCATGGCGAATGGTATGAGCTTCAAGGCCAGCTTTGACACTTTAGAACGAGCGCTGCGACTTCACTGCAACTTTGACCTACTCATGGCTCGTCGACCACTGGTAGTGAAGCTGACCAGACCCGCAACTTGGACTCCATCGAAGGACTAGAAAGCAACCAACTTAACCTTTCTGGTACCCGTGTTCGCATGTAAGCAAGTGCCCTAGAAAATTATAAAACTGTTTGGTAGTCAAGCGTGTGGCACCGAGAATAGTGGCGCTGTCACGAAGACCCTGCTCGATTTAGCGGTGATATTCCGAGGCTTCCTGTCCTGCTCTGGAGTTTGTTTCACTCCAATTCGACTGTCAAAGATGCAGAGCAATTTGGCGCCGTCCGTGACGCCCCGTCCAGTGAAGGCGGTAGCGGCAGCACGTGGTGGACGAACTTACGCCCTGTGTGCTTCTCCCATCAAGTTGGCGCCTGGGTTTACTTTCTCTCCGGATGCCAAAGCTCACGCGGTGATCCGACCAGCCGAAAGTCTCTCGTCGCCAATTCCCCCGACGCTGCGCAAGAAGCCGCTGATCTTGAGCGGCGACATCCGAAACCTCGGGAGCAACTTCCAGTTGTCGGCAGCTCGCGAGTCGCTGTCACTCACGCACTTGGGCGACGTGTTTGCAGGTCACGGGATTGTGATCACTCAAGCGGAGGCTCAAGCGCTTCGTCACGAATTCGAGGAGAACAACGATCGAGGGCTCCGTTACGCCGACTTTGTGGATGAACTCGCTCGGTCCTTGCGAGGAGGACCCACAACCAGCATTCCAGACACCAGTTGCCCGCATGAAAGTGCTGGCGCTGCAAGTCGAGCGCTCGTGAAGAAACCTCGACTCGCCGAACACCTTTCGAGATTGAGCGTGCGTCACACACAACTGGTTGGAGACGTACGAGCTGTTCTGGGAGCCAATCTGCGAGTTTCGTGGGCTGCTGTCCGAGATGCTTGTCGTGCTGCAGAAACCGGCGCTGGTGGCTCCGGAAAATTGCCAAAAGCTTCGTTTGCGCGTGTGCTTAGTGGACTTCAGATCCCTGCGCTTTCGATTGCCGCTCTTGAAGAGCTTTCACAGGATGGCACGAGTATCGACTATCACGAATTCCTAGCTCAGTTCGGTAGCAGCTTCCAGCACGGAGATACGAACAGCGTAGGCAACTCGCTAGTGTTTGATCGACCAGGCGGCAAAGCTATCGCAGAGGTGAACATTGGCATCGGAGCCAACAACATCACAGCAACGAACAAGACTCTACAATCTCCTGGGGTTTCGAGTGCCTTGGGAGGACGTTCACCGACCAAGAAGAGCGTCAACACGACGTCGATCAGATTGTCTGAATCCGAGAAAGACCCCGTGCTGCTAGAACAACTTCGTATCGTGGTTGGTGAGAAGCTAAAGACTCGCAATGGAGAGATTCTAGACGCCTTCGGAGCTCTCGATTCGTTCGACTCGGGCTTCGTTCCTGCTCCAGTCTTCACCCAAGCGTTGCGAGATCTCCGTCTCGTAGAATCCGAAGAAGAGCTTACTACGGTGCTTCACGCGGCCGTAGATGGCTCTAACAGCAACAGAGTTGACTACCGCGAGTTCGTAGTCGCCTTTGGAGAAAAGACTCATCCACGAGCAGCAGCTATGAAGCGCAGCTTGCAGGAAAACAGTTCGCTGGTTTTCTCGGGAACCAAAGACGTCAAGGGCGCGTACAAGAACCGCGTGGCTTTATCTTCGCCTGGAAACGAGCTCAAAGAAGCTTTTTCACGTCTACCGGATGCAAGTTGGCGAGCCATTCATGTGGAGCTCGAGCTCAGCGATCCGAGCAAGGGAGGACTTGTGCCAGCAGCTGAGCTACTCCGTGTACTGAGTAAGCACCTTGGTCCGCTGCCATCGCGTCACTTTGGTTCGCTCTTCCGTGTTTGTGGGTCTCACGCACACCAGCTCATGGACTACCGATCGCTAGTTAAAAGCTACAGACCACGTGTGGCAGACACGGAGAGCTTCTTTGCTGTTCCACTACAAGGTGAAGGTGCACGAGGTGCGATTGCTGTAGGTCGGCAGCATAGTCAACAGGCCACCGCCCCCACTGAGTCACTTGTGCTTGTGTGGAGCGTTCGAGTGGCTAGAGCTCGTCTTGGAGCGGTGCAATGGCGAGCTTTGCAGGACCGTTTGTCCGCGTGTGACTCGCGTCGACAAGGACGCGTTTCAACGCCAGCATTCGCTCTCGCTGTGCGTGAGTCCTTGTCCTTGACGGAAGCTCAAACTGCTTTCCTTTGCTACTTCTACGAGGACCGCAGCATCGCTACGGACGCGCCTTTGATTCGATACGCGTCGTTCCTGACCGATTACGAGGATCCTGGCCTAGAATCAAATGATCCGAGCGAGTCCATGGACTGCAGCACCCGAGTCAGTAGTAGATCAGCCGCCGTGACGGGTGGACCTTCACTAGGAGACACCGTATCGGACCTAAGCTCGGAGCTTGAGCTTCTACGCCAATTCTTCCGAGCGAATGTCGGCGAACTCGAGAGGATGTTAGCAGCTGAGGATTCCGACAGACGTGGGTTTGTGAGTTTGCCAGTGTTCACCCAAATGTGCGCGAAGATGAGGGGCGACGCAGGTAGCAGATGGCGTGACACTCGAGCCACTGCGAAGCTCTTTGCCAGGTACGTCGCACGTGGAGGGCAGTTCTACTACCGAGGTTTCCTTCTAGACATGGACGGCAAGGCAGGCCTGCAAGCCCAAGCTCTTGTACTTCAAGAAGACGACGAAGAAGATCGAGTCGGCGATGAGGAGCGAGACAGCTTTAACGTGGACTCGGTCTCGAAAGACAAATGTCTCGATGTACATGAGGCACGAGCAGCGATTCGTCATCTCTTGACCACCTCGCGTTCGCAACAAAGCGCTGTGTACAAACTCATGGCGAACATGGACCCTAGTGGTTCTGGGTTGCTCACCTACCCGGAACTACGGCGCGCGTTCGAGCGACTGGGAATTCACATACGAGACGACGCAGTGGCGCAGGAATTGTTGAGTTTCTACGAGGAGGAAGATGCACGAGGTGAGCGGGCAACAGGCCAGGTGAAGTATCTGCAACTGCTACATGCTCTGGGCGGACGAGACCCCGATAAAGTCGGCAAGGATTCCTCAATGAGTGATCTGTCTAGTCACTGCTCGTACTACAGCGCTGTGGGTATTAGTCCTCGAGCTGTGCGTCGCTCTCAGGCCGGCATTGTGGCTTCTCGACAGCTTACAAGTCGTGCAGGTCACGTTCTTGCGGCTAAGGCTGTGAATCTCGCTGTGGAGAACCCTCGAGCAGCTCTCAATGCCGGGATAGGAGCAACTGGCGGTGCTGCTGCAGTCGAGCAAAAGCTTCAGAAAGCACTTCAGGCGCAAGGAAAAACTGCGTGGAAGCAGCTCACGCGAAAACTTCAGGCCTTAGACACTGAACGTCGCGGAAGTGTGACCCCTTCATCGCTACGGAAGGTGCTGGACGAGCTAGGCATCGAGCTCGATCAGGAAGAAATCGTTCGTCTGCAGCTCAAGTACGACGCTGAGCAAAATGGACGTCTCAACTACCACGCGATGTTACGTCAGATCACAAGTGCGCTTAGCGATCTCGGATCCGGCAGCAATGGTACCGGGACTGGCGATTTGTTGCCAAGCTTATCATTTACGTCTCCCGTCAGGAGCAAAGCAAAAGGCAGCGAGAACGTCCCAGAGGACATGCGTCTGGGCGTCCAGGCCAAGTGGAAAGAAGTGTACGCGTCGCTAAAGACTCTGGACAAGACCAATTCAGGCCGCGTTAGTGCTGCTCACTTCCGTCAGCTCCTCGAATGGTACGCGGTTCCCCTTACAGATGCGAGCTTCCTAGCGGTCCTCCGTGCATTTGACGGCGACGACGGCCTCGTGGACTACAACCGCTTCATGCGCGCCTGCTTTCGAGGATAATTGACAACGTACAACTAATGATCGCTTCTTCATAAATAGTTTATCAATCAGTTCAATGGAGGACGCAGTTTTCGCCTCGGACTTTGAGCTCCTGGCATCACGTTGAAGTTGGTGAAATTAGCTGCAGTGCTTCGTCGATGACCTGCAGGTTGCACGTTCCCATTCATGTAGCGATGCTCCTGTTTCTCGGCGCGACGCTGCTCACGAAAGTGCGCGGCTACGACCTCTGCGTCAGATTGTTGCTGCAATTGCTTCGAGGATGAAGGCCTCCCTTGCTGTTGTTGTTGTTGTGGTTGGTTCTGCGTTTGTTGCAACTTCCTGGCCTCAGTCGCCTGGCGCAGGATCGCTTCAGCTTGACGCAGCGTCTCCTTCTCTTGCTTCTTGATAGCCCTTCGCGTGACGATGGCATCACATCGATCTCCATCAAATTCCTCTTCTTGCATGCGTTTGCCGTCCTTTGTGCCAGAACTACAAGGATTCTCGTAGTCATCATCAGCACTGAACGGGCCACGTTGTACCTGTCCCTCGGGTGCGAACTGCTCTAGTCGAGCAACTTGGGGCACTGAGTATCCGAGCGCCGGTAGTTTAAACCATTCTCGTTGCAAGCCACGACGCCCCACATCTCGAGCTAGATAGACCAAAGACTGCAATGCAGGGGCGACGCTTTTCAGCGCGGCTTCGGCTGGTTGGGACCCTCCCATAACGGTGCGTGCGCTCGCTAGTACTGGACCTGGGGGACACAAAGCCATCCCTGCACGGTCTTCGAGACACTGCAGCAGTTCCACGATATGAAGCACTCCTTGCTGAACGTACACGAAAGCTTTCAACTGTGCGTTTACATGCTCCCGAGCTTGATTCTTTTCAAACTGCTGGGCGTGAAGTTCACCTTCGAGTCGGTCGCGTAGGCGCTGACGGCGTTGAGCAACGTCGGTAGGACCTGACACACGAAGACGCGACATCATGGCGTTATGAACCTGCTGCTCGCGCGTTAACCGAGCACCTTCAGTCCGCAGCTCAGCTTCAATTTCACGCAGTCGTGCGGTGCTCTCTCGATATGACTGAAAGCGATCCAGCACCACGTTCAGATCCACTTCTCCAGTTTCTTGTAGCACCCGAGCGTACTGTCCTTCGTAGACGGAAAACAGCGTCTCTCGCTTGTTCTCATCGGCGTCGGCCACTAGGATGTTGTAGCTATCTCGACGCTGCACTCGACCTGCTGGAACACGCTCCCTTGATATTGCTGCGGTGGCGCTGCTAAGTGATCTACTCGTAACCTTCGAACCTCCGTTGGTGCGGGTCCCTATAAACCGGAGGAGTTCATCGCGTCGGCGATCGGCATCATGTCGGCGTTGGTTGATCACTAGTCGCGACGCCAACTCGTCTCGATACGACTCGAGAACGGGGAGTGCACTGCGTTTAAATGCAGCTCGCTTGTCCAGCAACTCACGAAGCTGCTGCTGTATGTGGCGGTTCTTGTCGGACTCGATTTTGATGCGATTCCGACACAGCGTTCGCTCTCTGTGTGCTGCTCGTCGCCGTTCAGCGAGCAGGTCAGCGTTCGCGTCTAGATACCGGACGTGTTGCAGTAGTTGGCCGTGTTTGAACTGCAGACGCTTCTTGTACGCGTCTTGGTGCATTATCTCGTGTTTCAAGGTGGAAACGATGTCGGTGGGTTTTGGTTGCGCTTTGGACGTTTGTGCGACTCCCTCATCGACTGGTGCTAGCGCTGTTCCTGGTTTAATTGATGGCGTAGAGGACGGATCAAAAGCCTGAAGGTGTCTTCGTGCGAGGTCGAGCTCTTCCTGTCGACGAGCGATAGTGGCCTGCAATTCGTGAAGCTGGCGCTGTGCCTCCAGAGTGACGTGCCGTTGCTCGTCGACCTCTTCTCGGATCACTGTCTGTACTACGGAATTGTGCCGAGTTGCAACCGGAGCTCCGGGTTCTCGCCAAAGCTGCATAGCGGCGGAGCAAGGTCTCGGTCTCGTTGGACTTGTTGCACCTGAAGTCGACGGCGGTCTTGGATATCGACTGGATTGCGGACGTCGCTGTGGATTTGAACTCTGGTTCGACATCGGCAAGTGAACTCTTCGCGAGTTGTCGGTAGGTGCAGCCGGAACCAACTTGCGGTTCGCGGACTGGAAGGCACTGGCAGATTTCGGCCGCCTGCTCCCTCCAGGAGGAGCGGTGACGACCCTCAATGACAACATCGGCGAGCCATCGCCTCGCGTCGTCATTTGGTTTTACGCCGAGGAACTTGACAACGAGTTTGCTGTCTACAAAGCCCAGCGATCAGGACAAGAATCGAAACTTCCATTTTAATATAGCGACAAGCGTAGCATTGCCAGGAACGAGCTAAGTATTGTTTTATTGTTTGAGGTTAGCGCAATGAGAAATAGAAAACGCTGGAGCAGTACCTTTCGTGTCGTCCGTCACCTTCTACTTGAGTCCCTCGTAGAGCTTGACGATTTGCTGCTGGAAGTATACCTTGAGCTGGGGGCGTTTGAGCTTGAACGTGGGTGTGATCAGCCCCTGCTCCAGCGAGAACGGCTCGGGGTGGAAGTGCAAGTTCTTGACAAGCTCAAAACCACGCAGCTGTGCTTCCTTGGCAACCCGAGCCATGTCCGCTAGCACCGCCTTCTGGAACGCTGGGTTGTTCACCACCTTCGCGCTGGATGCATC
Organism: Phytophthora podocarpi; assembly: GCA_001314375.1. Lineage (NCBI taxonomy): Eukaryota > Oomycota > Peronosporomycetes > Peronosporales > Peronosporaceae > Phytophthora > Phytophthora podocarpi. The sequence goes on from LGSN01001168.1 coordinate 7,246, forward strand.
CGCCCCAGTCAAACGGTGCTCCTGAGCCCAAGCCTCAGCCATTTCCGGGTCAGGCACAAGCACGCCCACGAGACAGCTCTTCAGCGAATCACCGTATGCGAATAGCTGCGCCACATATTTGCTCTTGGAGTAGATGTTCTCGATGTTCTCGACGGCCACATACTCGCCCTGGGCCAGCTTGAAGATGTTCTTCTTTCGGTCGATGATGCTGAGTGTCCCGTCGGCGTTCCAGCAGCCGACGTCGCCCGTGTGGAACCATCCACGCTCGTCAATCGCCTCGAGAGTTTTCTCAGGCTCCTTGTAGTACCCGGCGAAGACCATAGGACCCCTCACACAAATCTCTCCACGTGGTCGAGGCTTGTCACGACTCGTGTAGCCCATTTCAGGCACATCTTCGAGTTGGACCTGTCCGTGAATGAGCGGCGCTCCGACGTGAGCTCCCATCGGCATGTCGACTGATCCCACAGACACTGCAGCAGCTGTCTCACTGAGTCCGTAGCCCTCAGCGACGTCGCAGCAGAAAACAACCTTCAAGAACTCCTTCACCTCAGCGCTCAGAGGCGCAGAGCCCGAGAAAATGAGGCGCACACGACCGCCTAGAGCCAAGCGAACCTTTGAAAACACCAAGGCGTCCCACAACGCGTGGGTCTTGTGTCCGTCGGGTAGACCTGCCAGTTTAGCCGCGAGAGCGCGATCAAACAAAAGCTTCTTGAGTCCCCCAGCAGCAGCTACACCCTGCGTGATCTTGTCATACACGCGGTTAAAAAGTCTCGGTGCCGACACGAAGACAGTTGGCTGAAGCTCGGCCAGATCGTCCATCAGTGTGAGCAGGTCGCCCTGGTAGAAGCCAGCAGCAGCGCCGTGGGCCTGCAGAACCCCTAGCACTGCGCGCTCGAAGACGTGCGCCAACGGCAGGTACGAGCAGTGCACGTCCGAGGGCAGGATGTGGATCCGACTGCACATCTGCCTCACCACGTACGCGTAGTTCCTTTGCAGCAAGATGACCCCCTTGGGGTCTCCGGTGGTCCCCGAAGTGTAGCAGAGTGTCGACACGTCTGTAGGCAGCGGTGGGTCCGCCGGTCTGGGATCCGCTTCACCCAGCAGCTCCAGCTCGTGGAGACTCCTGAGCTCCACGTTCTTCTCCTTGGCCTGGTGCACCTGTTGCTCCATCACAGGCTCGAACTGCACGACGAGTTTGAGCGTCGGACAGTCCGCCACGCAGTCCATGACCACGTCGAACTGCTTCCTGCCGCAGAACAAGACCCGGAGCTCCGTGTGGTTCACGATGAACGGCACGGCGTCGGGTCCCAGAGTGTCGTAGAGCGGCACGAGCACGAGGCTCATGCGGTCGCAGGCGTGAGCCACCAGACACCACTCCAACTGATTCTTGGAGAAGACGCCGACCTTCTCCTGTCTCGTGGTGGCCCCCACAATTGCCAAGCCGCTGGCCACGTGCTCCACGCGAGTCTTCACTTGGTTGTAAGTCAGCCACTCGAACGCGCCCGCTGTTCCTGTCTCTGGGTCAATGACCCGCCGTCCGTACAAAGGTCTCGAGCCGTTCTTGATGTTGCAGCCCTTGAGGAAGTTGTGGTACAGCGTCATCTTGGCCTCGTTGATAGGCTCCGTCGCGTCGGGAACTTCGTACGCCGGTCCGTGGGAGCCATCGCGCGTGTTGGGAACTTCCACGGTGTAGCGCTTGCCCGTGTACGAGTCAAAGTCGATCTGACTCATCGGCAGCTCGGAGCTGCTGCCTGCGCCCATGGTGGGGAGAGAGAGAGAGAGAGAGAGAGGAGGAAGGCCGACGGACGTGCGCAATGTTGTAACGGATATCTTGAAGACAGCAGACACAGCGTGGTGTGCAGGACATTAATTAGTGTGGTACCATACTGAACTTGGACACAAAAACGAGCCTACTTCAACTCGACCATGTTGGATACGCCAAAGGGTGGTCCCACACTCGCTCTCGCCATCCAGACACAACCATTCCACGCAATACATTGTGGTCTTCTTGCCCGTGCTGGAGACTAACATGGAGTCGGTGTTTGCGTCGTTGATGCCCCGTCCTCCATTCGCGCTCTTGTCTCACGACGATCGTGTAGCCTTGGCCTTCCTTATCTACGTTTGTGGCTCGCTTACTTCGTTGTTGACGAGGTTTCAGCAGTCACAGCCAAAATCTACAGCAGACATCATATTACCAGGACGGCTACTGCAGTAACTGCGCTCTTCCGAAAAACCTCGCGGCAACGTGTTTTCCAACTGATCGCTACAAATGCTTCCTTACACCGGACATTTTGGATCCGAGCTACATGTATGCATCAAAAATCAAATCGCTTCACGGTTTCTTCAATAAGAAACAAACTAGCGAAGCGAAGGCTCTACTGTAAAACCAGCAACGCGGAAAACCTAAGAGGAGCGTCCCCCTCCGGCAACCTGGAGCGAAGTCTGGTCATCGTGCTGAAATAAACGGCGTGCCAAGCTTATCCGAATATCTCGTGCTGGAAAGGCAAACTACGGTGCTGTGCAACTGGTATGCTTAGTTGAAGAGTACACTACGGTGACGATGCTACCGTAACTGGTGTTAATTTAAAAAAAAAATAAGGGACGACCAGGTCGCCCATGCATCGCGAGGAGTGTGAATCTGGCTTTACCAGTCGATGCTGGCTTGTAGATTGCTTACGCGGAATCGACAACTGTCTGGTCGGCTCACGGTGACTCCAGCGCAGACTTGGGTTAGTACGTCCGCTCTGGATACTACAACGTTATGTCCGCAGGCTCTGAAGCACAATATGCCGCAGCAACGCCACCTCGGCCGTCTCAGGGGTTTATTACACCGTTCATCATCATTTGGCGGAGCTGTGGGCACAATCCCCACAATCCGTCAAGTCGGCGTCGTAATCGTGGCGCCAATCCTCGTTTCAAGGACTTCCACCGTGCAACACGCCACCGAGTCGGTTGTCCTCGTGCCTCGTGTTAAGGACCTGCCTCGCATGCGATTTGCTGCCTCCTCCATCTGTCGGTGGTAGAGTCCTCCAACGTGATCACTTGCACTCTTGTCTGTCATCTTCCCACCAGCCCAGAATTCTCGTCCAGAGGCGATGGTCGGAGGCGAAAGCGCCGCGTCCGAGTCGGCGGCTGCCCTCGACAGCAGTCGTCGATCCAATTTCGGTGGCCACGGGGCCCCTCGCGAGCCGGACGAGTCCGTCGGCAGTTCTCGACGCATTCGTCGGTCTCCACTCGTCGTCGACTCGAGCCCCGACAACTCCAGCGTCACGTCTCACTCGTCCTACTGGATCGCGCAATCGCCGACGGATCGACCGATATGGATGGAGATGAAGCGGAGACACCAAGCCAAAGTCGAAGCCTTGCACGGCAAACTGGCGGACGTGCCTCGCCATTGGCTCTGGGTCCGGTTCCTCAACAACTCCTTCTTCGCGCGTCGACTCATGCGCTCCGGCATGTTACTGTCGGCAGGCGCCCTCGCTGGCCTCCTCTTCCACAGCGCGTTCGTCGAGCCGTGGCTCGATAAGCACAAAACCATCGATTCGGACGAGTACGACAACTGCTACTCGGTCGCCACGTTTTCGTCGCTCATCTACGAGACACTTCCGGCCGCCATCATTTTGTCCCTACCAGGCTCCGGTTTGCGAGCTTTTGAGCCATTCAAACGGGAGGACTTGAAGCAGAAAAGAGCAAGTCGTGAGGGCACTACCGGTAGCGGCGACGAAGAGGAGGAGCAGGAGCGCGGGTCCGGCAGAGTGGCAACGATCCGGCGCTGCTTCATCTTCCAGCTGTGCGAGGTGCTGGCCGTATGCATGCTCTTCTTCGACGTTGGGCTGGTGTTGTATTTCCTCTACGTGCTGTTTATCGGCGCGCTCAACTCCTGCGGCAGTCTCGCCACGCACATATTTACGATCGGAGCTGCGTTTTGCTATGCCGGGTTGTTCACAGTGCTCTACTACTTTGCGCGCTACCGAGAACACATCAAGATGCAGCTGGGCGCCTTCGCTGAAAACGACCAAACCGGAGACTTGCGGAAGCATGTGAAATTACGGTCGGACAAGAAGCTGGACACGACCAAGAAAATGATTGACGTTGTAAGGACGCGCCTCTACTTCGCCACGCGTCGAGGAGATCTGCACGAAATGCGAGAGATCCTCGAGTACGCCAAAGACAGAGGACTCATGCACAGCGACATAGGCTTCCCACGCAAGTTTTACGCGACTCCAAAGATTAGGTGGACGTTTTTCGCCAGATCAAGTGAGAACCCGGTCCATATTGCGGCAGGTTTCGGAAACATTCGCGCGCTAGAGCTGTTAGAGGAGTTCGAGTTTGACATGACGGCGCTAGACAAAGTGCAGCGAGTGATAATCTCGACTGGTGGCCTCTTCTGGCACTTCCTTCAAGTAATTGTGAAGCGTCCGGAAGGGAGCGACGCGGAGTCGGCCGATTCGATCTTCCACACGACTCTCTTCACACCGCTGCACTGTGCTGTAGCAACAGGACAAATAGCAACGGTACGCTGGCTACTAGAACGAGGTGTGCCGCCTGGGACGCTTGCTCAAGCATCTTTTCGATCCAACCGCATCCCTCCACTCTTCCTGGCTGAACACGCTGAAATCGCTCGAGAATTACTAATCCACGGTGCCGACCCACTGGTTATCCCCGACCCAGGATTCATGAACACGATGACCCCGATCCAACTCGCATATGTTCGAGGTAATTACGCCGTAGCGCAGGAACTGGAAGAATGGGGCAGCGATGTCGCACTCACGCCATTCCACCTTGCTGCGGCCCGCA
>KQ473492.1:0-12918 GCA_001314375.1 Phytophthora podocarpi
CAATTCTCAGCCCAGGAAGAGAGAGAACAAGTGTGGGTGGTGTCGTGTCTACATATAAAACCCGGGGCAGGTTGGGCAAGGACACGTGCGGACGAAGGCCTGTCAAGCGGGGAGCAAGATTCGTCTGGGGACACCTGGAGATATCTGAAAATCGAGGACAGCTGGTGTGGCAGTCTCAAGTCTGGGCCGAAAGCGTAGCTGTAGTCAAGGACCAAGAAGAGAAGGGATTGCAAGTTGAGGTATATACACGCCTCACCTAGCTCCGCCCAGCCTAAGTCTGAGCTGAGCGGTCTGAGCTCAAGGTCTGGGACACTGAGATTCGGAGTCACATCGCCACAGAAACATGCAGTTCTTTGTGCGCCTCTACTGCCACGCTTGGACTTCTCGCGCTGACGTTGAAGTAGCAACTCGACACTGTCCTTGTTGGCGTCGTATGCGCGAAGAAGTTTGACTCGCTCTTGTTTGCGTGTGTTCTTCACAACATTGAGTTTGCGAACCGTGCACTCTATCTTAAGCTGGTCCAACGTCCACTCATTGTAGTCGTCTGAGATCGGCGGGTGGATGGTGCGCTTGTGCCCGTCCAGCGGCGCGGACACAGTCCATTTGGTGCTAGGATTCATCGGTAGAACGGCTCCTGCAGCAACGGCAACTTTGGCAAGATCATTCTGGCGCGCGATCCCGTTCGGAACGGAATGGTCGCGATCCAGTATTTTTTTGCAGTTAACCTATCGCCTCGGATTGCTATCCCGGTTCGGAACGGCCCTAAGAGAGACTACTTTTAAGAGAGACAGGTCGATTGTGACCAATCACAGCTCTCCATTTGGTGTCGCTGCTGATTCTTTGTTAAGAGAGACACATTCGATTTCTATGAGGGTCGCATAGTGAATTCAAATGAATTTTAGTTTTAGTGTTGTTGCCGGGCATGCGCATCCCAAAACAGCAAGGATTTTGGGCATGGTTTCATCTCCCAAACATGGCTGTCGCTCTTAACCAAGGGAAGTCGGTATTGCATGTTCTTATATACAGGTAAATTTCTCTCAAAATGGTCTCTATGTGTGCGATTCTTAATTGTATCTCCTAACCGTTTTCTAATACCGTCTGTAAACGTCTGTAAAACTGGTATACATGTATGTAGTGGTTAATCAAGGTAAAAAGTATATGTCGTGTTTCATTATAAGGGGCTATGCCCCAATAAGATCTGACAGTTAATCAGAGGTCCGGGATCATGTATTCATTAATCACGAATCAGAAGAATTGTTGTGGAGTGCGAGCACAGTCAATAGAAAATCCAAATTGCCCATATCAATAGAAATCAAATAAATGGCCGTCCCCCATACAAAATCCAAATCGTCATGCACTTGGCAGCCAAATGCAGTGTGAAACGACACATACATGTGGCTTTCATATCTGTGCTAGAACAACTGTTAGCGCGTCTGTCTTCAGTGCATGTACCAGTACATGTATTAATATACGTTTTGCTTTCTGAAGGGCTGAAAGGGGGGTCATTGGGGAATCACAGTTGCACTATTGGAGGTACGTAAAGAGGCGTTTGCTTTGAAAATACAGTACTGTACGTACAGGACATGTATAATATGTCTTCAATAGATCACATACCTAGTTAGTTGTCACCACAGTAAATATCCCATATTTGCCGAGTTAGCAACGTTTTCGCCGTTTTGGTTAATATCACATCGAAGGTCCAGTCTTCGGAGAATGAAAAGTCAATTTGGAGGAAACCAAGTTGACTCACGTATGGACAAACCACACAAGCGACGGAGTTCAACACCAGAAATACATAGCATTTCGCGAAAAAGTACATTGTCAACAATCCTGGCCAGGGTCCGATTCAGCCAGCCATCAAAACGCATGGTTGAGCTCGTGAGACTGGAGTCCTGACTGAGTCACTGACATCGTTCTCTCCACCCAAGTGGCCTACTTTAGTAGAATGGCGCCTTTACTTTTTTTGCGCGCAGCTCCTCGGGCAGAATAGTCATCCCGGCTGTAAACCCGCCCACAAATGAGTTAAGCAGGTTGGTCTTGCCTCCACACTGTAGCTCGCGCCGTCAAAGACGCCCAGGACTATGGCCCAGACCAAACCCGCCTCGAGGTCTCGGAATACCAGCAACCCGCTGGTGGGCACGCAGTCGTCTTGAAGGCCCCAGGTGCATCCAGTCACCTTGAAGGCCCCAGGCGGCGCGTTCAGAGCTTCTCGTTGGTCTGCGAAGGAGGTAGTACCTGCTACTGCCAGCAAGGACAGGAGAGCAGAGTCTGCTGCAGACAGCCCACGGGGTCCATGCGCTTTGTCGCGACGGCTGTGCTCCTTCGGCATCCCATGACGGCTCTTGCACAGAAGCTCAATGATCCCAAGACTGTGCCCCGTCCAGGCGAGGACCGGGTTAATGATGGCCGTGACGTCTGATGATATTAATAGTCAGTACGGTGTTTGAGCTGCACTTGCTATCTTGCCCAATAAATGGAAGACCAAAACACCGGGCGTGTGAGTCATGAAGGCGAGATATGCTTTTTATTTGTTGTTTTTTTACTAGGTCTTCTATGTGAACGTGGAAGATGGGTCAATTCGGTAAATGAGTTCGGGAGAGATTATAATATAATCTCTCAAATACTTCGAAGTATTATTTAACGCGTGAAGACAGCTCTCCTGTGTAAGATCAATCGCTTCTCGGGCAAGGAAACTTTTCCCGCTATTATCTATATACTAACACGGTAAGCGTTCTAATACATGTACTGTCGAGGCGTGTCCCCACCGGAAAATCTGGCGGTACATTGATTCACGCGTCCTTTGTTCGCACCGAAGGCTGACAGTGTCAGCCTAACACGCCCTATGTACCACCTGCGAACTTGGAATCGTCGAAACGTCAGAGTTACATACATGTGTTGCTGTAGTCTCAATCACGCTATTAATAGGAAGTATGGCAACCATAGTGAAGTGACCTTAACCAATGTGGACAGATCCACCATCTGGATTTCGGTGCCGTCAAGATTTTACAGTTCGCGATCTCAAGCTACAAATTCCGCCATTACGTACGGGTAGCCTGGGTCCGAGTCTCTTGTGATGATACCAACTTTACATATACATGTACATACAATGTACTGTAGTATCTGGCTCGTTGTATCACGTCTCCTCCTTCTTCTTAATCACTCTTGAATTCACATTTCTGTCGACAAAGGCGCTCCGAATACGAATACTAAGAAGAGGACAATGCTGACTGCTGCAGCCATCGCGTCCGCCGCCGCTCTTCTGGCGGCCTCAATCCCGAGCGCCAATGCCCACGGTTACATGCTGATCCCGGAATCTCAATTCCAAGGTTCCGCGAACTCGGCTTGGGTGGTCCAGATCGACCCCGTGTGGGCCAGCGATAGTTGGGACGGTAACAACGCGGCAAGTGTGGAGGTGTTCAAGTCCCTCAAGACGGCCAACAACTTCAAGGACCTCAAAACGCTCATGGACGACACCTCCGTGTTCGGTGCTGACTGCGGTTTCACAGACCCCAACGGCACGCCACAGCCTATTCCTACCGACGGCAAGGCTACCTTCTCCCGAGCTCTTGTTCACGTTGGCCCTTGCGAGATCTGGCTCGACGACACCAAGGTGCTCTACGAGGATGACTGCTTCAGTAAGTACGGTAACGAGAACCAGGACATCAAGTCCGTCTTCCCAGTGGACTACTCGTCGTGCGACAACGGAGGCTGCAAGGAGATGCGTTTCTACTGGTTGGCATTCCAGGGTTTGGACAGCAAGACGGTGTGGCAGTCATACAGTAAGTTTTTATTTATATGGTATGTGTAGGGTATAGATTTTGAGATTGCTAAATCGGTTTGTGTTGTGCTTCTACAGAGAACTGTATTCCCCTTAGTGGCTCGGGTGGTGGCGGTGGCGGTTTGTCGACGTCCCAGACGTCCCAGACCTCGCTGACTTCTTCGTCAACGGGACAGTCGGACACCCCGTCCGGTGGTGACTCCAACAGTCCCGCGAGTGGCAACTCTGATAGCACGTCTAGTGGTGAATCAAACAGCCCTTCCAGTGGAAATTCGGACAGCCCCTCGAGTGGAAATTCAGACACCCCTTCGACTGGCGATTCGGCTACCCCTGCTCCTGAGACGGGAGGTTCTCCGTCGGTGGACACACCAGAGGTTACCCCAGCCCCGTCGTCCAAGTGTAATGGCCGTAAGCGTCGCTACTAAGCATCGCCGTATTTTGCCAGTGTTGAGTGAAGATATTGGTTGTGTAGCCTCGCTGGGCAGGTCGTGACACTCCGTGTAACCGGCTACAGTGTATGATACAAGTTCAATGGAAAGTGTGTATGCGTATGCCGCCGGTTTGTTTGAATTCGTCCTCGAATTTCCTTCTTTTTGGCTCAACTAGCCTACTACAAGCATTACCGTGCGCACCATTCGGACGGCGAGAATTTGAAGTGGTGTCCGCGAACAGCAGAGGCGTTGTTGGTGTTTGGCAGAGCCAAATTGGCAAATCACGCAAACACCATATGTGCGATTTGCTGACGAATAGGATAGGTGAGGCACGCCATGGGATCATGAGATTGGCACCAGGCAGCAGCAAAGGTTGAAGATGTTTTGATGAAGTTATGCTGCATAATTTATCCAAAAAAACGCAAGATGTCGCAATGTCGTATTTGCGGACGAATACGCCCTTCTGATTAGCCAATCCACCCGACTCCTGCAGGATTTCAACTAAACCCACCCAGCCTGAGTCATGAAATTTTCATTGAAAAGTCTGGCCACAAATAACCAGATGGCTTCGGCGTACGACGACACCACGTTAAGGAAGCGAGCCGCCTATGGAATCGTTTTTTTCAGCTTTTCACGATTACGATATCAGATACGATTTTTTACGATTTTTAACGTATCCTTTTAGTGGTTACTTGAAGTTCATGTTGAAGTGGCAAGCTCCTGCCGTTGCAGCACGTAAAATAGCAGAAATTACTCCGTGGCACCCTCAAATGATTTGGACACAAGCTCGAAACTCGTTCCCCACCCTTTCCGATATCATGATCAAGGTGTTTGCATCTCGGGCGTCTACGGCTGGTGTTGAATGGCAGCACAAAGTGGCGAAACGTATCCATACTCCAACCCGAAGTCGGCTAGGACTAGGAAAAGTCGAGGAGCAAGTCGCTATTGCGCACAACGCAGCAGTTGTCAAGCAGGAACTACCTGACGACCGTCAGCAATTCGAGAAGCGCATGGTTGCCATCGTTACCGGCAACAACTTGACTGGGACCGACGAAGGAGAACCTTCCGTGGACGATTCCAACGATGAATTAGACTTGACTGCAGTGGAAATTGCTGAGCAAGAGGTCCTTACAGCTGCCATATCCCAACTGCAAATCCCGTAGCGCCTCCCAGACGAGCTCCTTTTCCCCACAAGCAACGAGTAAACTGCTCGTCGTGCGATTATTGCAGTCCTAGCGTTACATGAACTTCAACTTTGGGTGTCATCTCCTAACTGTTAGAAAACATTTTGGGCGATATAAAAATATTTTATCCGTTTTATTTGAAGCGCTAAACAAACTGATAGATCCATAGAACCGCCTCACTGTTTCATCCGTGCATAATACTGGTATGCATATTACTTTTTATGGACAACCTGCTCAGCGTCTGGCAGGCCATCTGTCATTCCTGTGGCAATTTAACCTAAAGTTTACCATCGGTATTGCGCTATTTATATATTATTGTGTTCACCATGCATTTTGCTTGTTTCCTCTCTAAATACCTCGATTAAAAGTCGATTTATAACGAAGCACTCACATTTGCTATATATATATCCGCCATCATCCTCACGTTAGAGCAAGCAGCACCGATTTGTACTGCTAATTGTGGTCGATTTATTTATATATCGCGTACAGAGCACAATGTACAATGCAAGTATAAATAGTCAAGAATGGTGCCGAAGATTTGCGCCACTCGTTCGCACGCGTAATGAAGGAAGACAGGACATCAGAGCCATACGTGGCGGACTTGTACACCGCTTCAATGGCGGATTTTTTACGACACATGCATTTACAACCCTTTTTAAGACATCCCACTCTCATTTATATCCAGATTACCAACGTCCTGAAGGTCCGATTTAATATATTCAAAACCATCAGGAACACCGAGTTGTGCTCTAAATAGCGGGGACAACATGCGTGGTGATCACAATACTTAAGTATTCTTAACCCCCCCCCCAATATTTTGTATGGGTATAACTTCACAGTTGCTGGCTGCAGATGTCCAACGAAAGCTGGTTTGTGGTGTGCCTACATCTACGAGAGCCACCTGGGTATTGCCAAGTGGGGTTATCGATCAGAGGTTTCGTCAGTGACGATGACTGGAAGCCAGATCATCTTTCCTGACGGCTGCACCTAGAATACTACGTATGTTGACACCGTTGCTTAGTTAGCGCTGTAGTTATTGCAATATTTTCGATAGGACTATTCTGATATTGATTTTATCTTGAGTTGCAGCAAGAAATCTTGAACAAATCAGTAAAACTACCGTGTCATGTTGGCTCCAACTCTTTTGGTCGGAAGAATCTAAGTACATTAATCTGCCTCAATAGAGAACTGAGTTTCTGAAATAACTCGAATATGAAAACGACATAAATTACCGATCTCCTTCGTGCGATATTCCACTGGAATAACGACCCCTGTTGTGAATATGGCGGTAAGTTATCCACATTTTTTTTGCGGATTATATCAGATTTTCCACAAACTAAAGTTCTCTAATAACGAAGGAGCGACTAATTTACAAACTCCAAGATAATAAGACATCAAAAGCAGGCGTACTTGTTGTGGTCCACTCCCATGCGTACACTATAATCTTTAAAGGAGTTTGAATGTTGCTGTATTCTTTATTGAGCTTCGTGGATTGTATTCTAGGTCACTGTCGTTAATGCAGGCGCCTGTACAGTCAACTGAAATTCGTTGCAATCGCTTACATGTAACAGCTTCGTCCTTTATCCGCTGCAGATATAGACAACAGTACGCCTTGACGTCGAACATCAACTCCGTTTATTTAAAAAAAAAAAATGCTTTTGAAAAAGCTATAATAATGGAGGTCCCAATAAAAGAAACTGAGGATTTTGTTAGTTCGACCTGGCAACAGGTCAAGTTCATCGCACGCAAAATAGCTAATGTGACGTCGATTTGTTCTTAGCGAGGCAAGACGGCCCTGTGACGGCGTCACCCGTCATATGTTGTTGACACGCGCTAGGTGATCGACAAGCTTTTTCATTAAGCCGGTGAGGATAGATCAAGAGCGGCGGTGTCGACCCGACGCCAACGCTTGATGTCTGTGTGCTTGGGCAAAACGACCGTATAGTGAGACAGGTTCTTCCTGTCTGTACTCGTTGGAGTAGTATTTATTGTCATAATCCCAACGCGAGTACGAAGTTTCGACGGAAATACCCCCCCAGAATACAGATGAGGGCTTCGGCTTCTACTAGTCAAACCTAGGCATACATCGTCATTGTCTGAAAAGGACTCATCTTCGTGATTTCAAGCTGGCACTACCAGACACTGCGGCATTATTGGATAAGAAAAAGATACCTAGCTTTTTAGCCGGCCTTTTACTAAGCAAGAGTCTCTTGAAGTGTGCAGTTGACAGATGGTGCCGACTTCAGCGACTCGGTGGTTTTTGGTGCCTGATCCACATGTTAGATGAGGTTTAATGCCAAGCGTTTGGATACTTGTTTCCCAGCAATCCATACGCCATGACCAGACTGATTGGAAAAACACCCTTGCGCTGGCCATCTTCAACATAGGCGAGGCAGACTATTGATGCTCGAACTCCAGTTCGTCGGCATCATGCACCGTTCAGATCTAACCATTCTCGAATTTACCTTCCTACCAACAAGATACCTGAACACTCCGCATACCAATGCTGACTGCTGCAGCCATCGCGTCCGCCGCCGCTCTTCTGGCGGCCTCAATCCCGAGCGCCAATGCCCACGGTTACATGCTGATCCCGGAATCTCAATTCCAAGGTTCCGCGAACTCGGCTTGGGTGGTCCAGATCGACCCCGTGTGGGCCAGCGATAGTTGGGACGGTAACAACGCGGCAAGTGTGGAGGTGTTCAAGTCCCTCAAGACGGCCAACAACTTCAAGGACCTCAAAACGCTCATGGACGACACCTCCGTGTTCGGTGCTGACTGCGGTTTCACAGACCCCAACGGCACGCCACAGCCTATTCCTACCGACGGCAAGGCTACCTTCTCCCGAGCTCTTGTTCACGTTGGCCCTTGCGAGATCTGGCTCGACGACACCAAGGTGCTCTACGAGGATGACTGCTTCAGTAAGTACGGTAACGAGAACCAGGACATCAAGTCCGTCTTCCCAGTGGACTACTCGTCGTGCGACAACGGAGGCTGCAAGGAGATGCGTTTCTACTGGTTGGCATTCCAGGGTTTGGACAGCAAGACGGTGTGGCAGTCATACAGTAAGTCGCTCGTCTAATTTTCGGCTGATACATGTAGTTGCGTTCTCTAACAATGCGTTGTGGTGTGCTTGCAGAGGACTGCATTCCCTTACAAAGTTCGGGTAGTTCATCGACGAGTGCGCAGACCCCATCAACCAGTGAATCCAACAACCCCTCAAGTGGCATCTCAGACAGTCCGTCGAGCGGGGACTCCAACAGTCTGTCCAGCGGTCAATCCGAGGGCACGTCGACCGGTAACTCTGCTACCCCGTCTCCGGAGTCGACGAATGCGCCGTCTGCCATGACGCAGGCCCCAGCGTCGACGGACTCACCTTCCACCTGGGCACAAGCCCCCACGACCCAGGGTTCATCTGCTGACACCCCGGTCATCACGACTGCCCCGTCGTTCAACTTCAGCCGTCGCCACTAGGCATTTCGATTGTCAATTTGAGTGAAAATATCAGTTGTGTAGCTTGGTACGGCCTTACATCTTGATGGATGCAGAGGCGATATACAAATCAATGGAAAATGAGTGCTCGTGTGCATGAGACGTAATGTAACCCGTGTACAGTAGTCTGTTTCTAAGTACATGACCATTACTCGAACGGTCTAACAGTTCCACCGGTGTTGAGGAAGTACCGGTAAAATCCTGCATCCATCGGTTATCCTTCTTTTTTACTTCAACAAATCCTGACAAAAATTCTAATAAAGTACTGTGAATATCAATGAACTTTGAGTTGCTGCAACTTCTGCAACATAAAACACCAATTTTACATTCCTGGTGGCCAGTCGCGATGCCTCGAGTGCTACAAGCCGTAGCTCTCGTGCTAGGCCGCCACCCAGCTGCTGAAGCTCTACCGCATCTTGCAGAAGCCATCACAAGCTTCCTGGGGCCATCACCCATTCTGTCGCTCTGCGATGCGTGCAAACTCGGATCAGCTGATTTGATGAATTGGATCTGGGAGGCCAGTAGCGATTTTGTCCAAATGCCAACCCCCGGGTGGTCTCTGTGCAACTTTCTTCAGTCGGACAATCACTATTATCAATGGCAATTCTCCCAGTGTTTGGTATATGAAGCAGAACGCGGGGATTTGGAACTTGTGGGATGGCTGTTCATCCACTTCACGAACTGTCAAGTGCCCCAGGAAGTGGTTCGAGTTGCAGCAAATAAGGGACATCTACTGGTGTTACAGTTCCTACTGAGCCATGATTTTGGGATACACGGCACTGAAAATGAGGGCCCTGCGACGAAGAAGTGGGAAGTGGAGAGTGAAGAAGGCAACATCGATGTTCGATCTCAAATTACAGTGAACTGGGGATCTCGAAACGTGGAGCAAACACTTCGTAAGGGACACCAAGAAGTTGCCCGGTGGTTCTATGAGCATGCTCCGAAAGGCGAGTATGACCATGGTGACGATGCGCTTGAGGGAATCATAAGAGAAGCTCTGAACGTTGGTGACATGGAGTTTGCCGAGTCGATAGTCCCACAAGGTAGACACGTTCTGGATTATGCAATGGATTGCAAGAGTTTGGAAGTGATTGAACGCCTCGTGGAGGGTGGATACTTTGAGCGAGATAATTTCAGCGCAGCCAGGGCAATAGCCCAATTAGCACGCACAGATCGCTTGGACCTGATCGACCGCATTTCGGCGCAACAGGATCTCCCTCCAGACCACTCGGATGGCTGGGAATTTGATTGGCACCGTGCCCTGTCAGCAGCATGCAGTACCGGGAATCTATCACTTGTGAAATGGCTGGTGGAGCATCCAATGGGACGCGAAGCAATTGAAGGAATGGAATCCGCTGGACTCCTCCCTGGACTTTTATGTCGCGCTGCTGAACGCGGGCATGTTATAGTGATGGATTATCTCTACGATGAAGTGGCCATTGACAAGTACACGCTCGCTATGTTTAGTGCCATTCGCGAAGATCAGCTGGAGTCTGTCAAATGGCTGGTTGAACATTTCCCACAATCGGAGAAGATCCCCGACTACTGTGTGATGGATGAAGCCGCGAAACTTGGTCGTTTAGATATTCTACAATATCTCCATAGCTTGGTCGCATCAGTTGTTCCAGGGTGGGCTCCTATTCGGACCAGCAAAAGACTGAGGAATGATCCAAGCGATTCGGAGTTTAAAGTGATGGTTATTTCGACCGACAGCAATTTAAAGGTGTGCAGAGGAGCGTTTCAGCACCAGTCTGATTGGCGTTCAACCGATCCGATGGATCACGCTGCGGCTAATGGACATTTAGATCTGGTACAGTGGTTTCACAGCAATCGTCTAGAGGGCTGCTCTACGGCTGCAATCAATGCTGCTGCTGCTAATGGCCATTTGGAAATTGTACAATGGTTCAGTACTAATCGGTCGGAAATATTTACAACGAAAGCTATGGACGGCGCCGCATCTAACGGAAACCTCGACGTTGTGAAATGGCTTCATGCAAACGTGAAAGCTGGATGCACGAAGGATGCGATGGATGGAGCTGCATGGAATGGTCACTTCGGGATGCTCAAGTGGTTGCACGCGAACCGATCTGAGGGCTGTACTGCTAATGCGATCGAGGGCGCGGTTGGAAAGGGTCATTTGCAAGTTGCTTGTTGGCTGCAGATGCACTATACCGAATATTCTCCTGCCAACATCCGCATCAATCTTTTCGCACTCAACAAGTTCGAAATATTCCTGTTTGTGCGCGCTCACTACGCGTACATTTTCACACCAACCTTCATAAGGCATGTACGAGGCAACTGCGCGCACCAAAACCCAAACGGAAATAATGAAGAGATTGTCGCATGGCTGCATTCAAACTACCCCTAAGAAAGTGGAGTGAAGTTGGAATAATGGGAGTTCTCGGCCAAATACTTCGTGACAGTTATGATCGCCACGAAGTTTTAAAAAAATTGCCCTCGAGAGGATCCACCGAGACGAGACGACCGCAAACGTTCCAGATGTTCCCATACAGGATTTTTGATTTCTGCACCACTCCATTGTAGAAGTTGACCAAAATATAACTGAATGAAAATGCGAAACATGCTGCCAAGCTCAATGCTGCCAAGCTCAATGCTGCAGTCATTTCATTACAGGCGTCACCACCAACTTCCTCGGCCCTGGTCCAAACCTCTCCCTAGCCGAAGCCTGCTCGTTCGGCTCAATTCCATACTGTACTATTGAAGTATTAATATTGTGCGTTCTACTCAAAATTTCCTTGGGCGATTCTTCGAACCAACAGCCGAGCAATCGACCAACTTGTATAATCTGATAATTTATGTAATATTGAAAGGTAATATGTGAACCACACCCCATAAACCTATTCCAAGGCAGTGTGAGTGAGTGGAGTGATATGAGAAGTTATTGAACATCCCTTCTTCCTTTCCTTTTATTTGCTATTTCATTAACCTACTTCCAAACCTACCCGTACTGCACCAAACCTGGCTGCATGTATCGAGGCTACCTCTCATCCTTTCGGAGCGATCGCATCACACAGTAACAAGGCAAGCTTGCCTCCGAACGCTGAAGCTTTCACTAACTCACTTTGTGGGCATGTACACAAACAATTCGTTCCAAGTGATTTTCCTGCAGTTCGTTTGNCACAATGGCCATTCCAGTGTACTTTGGTACGGACCAGGTTCATTACCACTGCACCGTTGCGACGGTACCCACGCGCTTCAGTAAATACCCCAGCACGCTTTCTAGCAAATGCTTCCACTGCGTCCATAAGCCCCTCTAGCATCACAAATAGCCGCGACTAGAAACTACTCTCGGCACCTTGGTAAACTGCCATCGATAGTAATTGCTATCAGACCGCAAGAAATAGGTGAGAGTCCACCTAGACTCCCGGTCAGTGAGTGATGGAGGCGCAGCTAGCGTCTCAAATCTAGCCTAACACGAGATCGAATGAAATTTGCAGCCCTCATTGAGAGAGAATATTGGTGACGATCCTTGTCTACAATTATGTCGGAGCAGCACTATATGGCCGATGCGGCAGCAAGAACTCTATGACTTGCAACGCCAAAGGGGCCACGGCGACCTACGGACGAATTGAACAGAGAGGTGGTCATTCAAGTTATTTAACCAATCATATGTCAGTAATAATGCGCGGTTGTTCGTGTATACAATGCATTAGATATAGACAAGGGTAATAATTCTACAATGCAAACCAAGACCGTACTTTTACAGGATCATTTCTATAGTACCTTCTTTTCTACTTGACTTTCCTCGTAGACAATTTCATTAACTTTGATGATCGTATTCGACTTCATTCATTGACTCGGGATGTCGGTGGTNTTGTGGGCATGTACACAAACAATTCGTTCCAAGTGATTTTCCTGCAGTTCGTTTGACATCTTCGCCATAAACGGAAGACGACAGAATATAACGACCCACCGCACTGATGAGGGTTGTGCTCAGCTCACATTCAAATGATCGTTGTCGATGGTATGCACCATACTATTAGTACGGCCGCCCCAACTGACACAATGGCCATTC